>JAYMSP010005296.1:0-13994 GCA_036897095.1 Plantago elongata | reverse complement strand
AGGAGAGAAGCCAAAGCAAACGGTCGACCAAACACAAACAAGAGTAAGGTCACCACAAACACACTCCCCTGGAAACATTTAGACAGTAACAAGAAGTCAAGAAAAAGAGAGAAAGAGAATAGCAAATACAAAATGTGTGACCACAAAAGCAAGAAAAGCAAAGGTAACCAACCACCGTACTCAGGAAAGACATATAGTAAGATCACAACTCACAAACCACCACAAACAGTTCTGCTGTTATCCGGTGGTGTATCGGATACACCAGGTTTTTTTTTTAATAAAATTTTTATATACTAAAACAAAACATAAAATCTTTCTAAATAATGTTATCTATCATGGTTTTGAGGTTTTATGTAAACATCAGACAGCTTAAGTCAATATACCGCATAACCAAACAAATAGAAAAAATCTCCACAAGCAGAATTTTTAACATTCAAATCTCCAATCCAAATACAAAAACAAAAGCGAATAAACATAGGATCACATATGTATCTCAAAATTTTCTTTAAAGAATTTGGACGAAGTGTTCTTGATTTCAGTGGGTATATGACATGCACACACATAACATATGATAGATGACAAAATGAAATAGAAAGAGGCATATTAATTAAGTTCGATGTACAAGGGTTACTCCTTATCTCAGTTGATAGCTCATGCCTAACTCGATCATCCAATACAACATCATGTTCATCGGTTCCAATGTGTGGCTGACTTCGACGTTGAATCCGGTGTATCCGCAACACTGGATTCTTGCTCTTCCCTGTTCAGCTGTGGTGCTGCATCCGGTGTACTCGCAACACTGTAAATAGCACAACGATTATGCACATTAAGTTCCTCTAGCCTCAGCTCATCCTTGCTCCATTCTTCCCAATTCAAATAATCTGTAGTAGAAAGAATACGAACAAAATAGTAGTCATATGTAATAAATCTACAAGCACAAATATCAATTGATTTGATACATGCACAATGTATGATTTTCTTAGAATTAAAATAAGAAAAATCAAAACAATCTACCACAAAAAGGATACTAAAGTAAGGATTAGCTTGACCCATTATATTAATACCAAATCCAAACACCAGTGTATTCGGTGCTTGAATATGATACCATTGAAATAGCAAGCGGACCAGGATTTGGTACTAAACAAGCTAAACCTGAAGCACAGTGTATCGAGTACACCTAAAACTGTATAAAACAGTTTAGGGTGTAGTCTCCACACCATGCTCGATCATATAAAACTTGATTCTATAAAAATCTAATTTGGAAACCTAATCTCGAAGTTAACAGAATATGCAGCGAAAATAACATGACAAAGAGATATAAGTTTCTATAATCCACTAAGCCTCATGGCGAAAATATCCACTATACGAATAATGAATACAAAGAACTACTCTAGATCTATTCTACGAATATATCTAGATACAAAACATCTAAGCAAGTATAAAGAATTAACTCTATCAATCTTCTATCAACCTCTAAGTTTTAGATAGAAAAAGCTTAGAACAGTATGAAAGAAATTGTGAATCTAAAAATAAATAAACTCTCGATTTTTCTTAATTGATCGTCGTAGACTCCGTTGATTTCTCTAAGTATCTTGATGAGCTATTGGGGTATATATAGTTGTCAAAAACGTCCTGAGCACATCAAATTTGTTGTGATCTATATTGCTTGCAGTTTTGAGTCTTAACCGGCTTCTACTTCAAGATTTACTCCAACTCAAACTCACAATTCTTGTTGACTTCGACTTGTAGATACTCTTGGATTCTTTTTCAATGACTGATCCTCTATATATAATAGTGGTGAACGTCTATGTGAACATGAGAGTCCTACATTGGATCTTGTTGTGATTCTTAATTTGTTCTTATCCCAATCGATTTTTTCTTCCTTTAGAAAACACTAAGCGAAGTACAATCCTCTTGTATTAGACTTGCAATGCTCCATGATTCTATGAGATCTTTTGTCCTAAAATATCTGCACACATTTATACCCAAAGCTGTGGAAATAATTATTGATTAGAATAAAGGTAAAAACTATAAACATATTATATATATCAAGTGTGAGAATCTCTTCAGTCGTAGGGTGTATCCAGTGCACTGTATCTAGTACACCCACCTAACTTGGTGAACATAAGTTTTGGAAATTTATCCTATATATATCAAGAAATCTCACACTTACACCTATATCACAACATACGATCGGTCGTGCCATAATGATTTGGTTTTAAGCGACTTAATAAAGGGTTTTTGGTTATATGTTGATGAGTAAAACTTGTCAATAATTATTTAATAAATATGGGACGAAGGTTATCACTACGGAGATTAATTCTAATTCAAATTAAGCGTGATCTTGAAGCTTTGATATTATGATAGAATCTCATCTCATATAAAAGTTTTAACTTGTAAAATTGTATGAAACTCAGTCGTTTATATAATACTCCAATACATATAAGCTGGATTATCTTACTATCTTTAAATAAATTCTTTTAAGGGGTGATGATTAAAATAAAATATCGTATTAAAGCAAACTTATTTGATTATGGATGCCAGGACGATGTTAATTCTAACTTGGTCAAAGATGATTATTATGATTACATTTGTAAAGTCAGGTTAACAGTGATCTACTGAAGGTATATAAAACGTGTTACATATTCTTTATTTGTCAGGACATCATACAAATAATATATACATATAAATTGAATAACCTAATAATATATCTCAAAGATATACTTTAAAGGGGATAATATTTTGTCAAAACCGCCATTACATAACCTTATTGCATAAACATGCGTAACGACCAGCCATTGGCGGAGTAAGAAATTAAAATATAAAAGAAGCTACATAGATTGTGACTGATCATTAACTATGTCTTGTAGTAACATATTATTATATACGACTAAAGATAATGGAAAAAGATGAAATGAAATGAGCTGAGACTTTAAATGGAAGCACGTGGATTTCATTTGGGAAAAAGCTAACCATTCATTGGCTGTGATACAGCAGCCTACACGAATCAGACCTTATTTTACTTTCCATTTATATGTCTCTGCTTTCTCATTTTTCATGCATTTCTCATTACTCTACCTTTTTATCATTCTTTTTCAATAAAATATACTAATCCTACTCCTACATAACTATATATATTTCAATTCGAGTAATCAGAAACAGACTTTCCAAGCTCATTCACTAAAATGGAGATAGATTTTCTGGGTTTAATTTCCAAGCACTCATCAACAACTCAACATAAAAAGGAGCAGCACAAGTCCTCCAATTCAATCACTGACTCGGGTAACTTATATACCTTTTCTTTTTGTGTTAATACTAATTCTTTCAGACGGGTATTTCATTCATGTGCGGTTTTCTCATTTAGGATAATGAGAATCGTTCCAGTTTGAACCTCAAGAAAGAAAAAACAAGTTCAACATTAATATATACTATGATAGTGTGCTGATGAATTTTATATGTTTTTCAGGAGATGAGATTTCTTTATCCCTCAGTACTTGTTCCACACCAGATTGCCAAAAAGATTTTCATGAGGTTTATTGCTTCTTCTTTTTTTCTCTAATTATTTTATTCTTTTAATTGCTATAAATGAAAAGAGAGAGAGAGTGTATTTAGAAGGGTGGGTTTGTGTGGTAGAAAATGTAGAGGAAAGAAAAATGAAGATATTTTGTTACTATTTCAGGCTATTATGATAAGACAGGTTATACAACCTTTCACTATCAAACAACTTGTTATAGTAATTACCATGTAGTTTTAATTAACATTGAATTTATAGTTTGCTGTTATAGATAATTAATTAACAAAGACTTGTGTGTGACAGAACACATGGAGATTTCATGGTGAACAGATTCTACCTTCATGTAGCAGTAGCAATAGCACAACGTTCTGTAGCTTGGCTTACAACCTAGAAAATGGTCCAAGAACTGAACAACCTTATAATGGCGTCGCTTCTACCGGACCCTTTCCCCATCCGTATTCGAACACTGGACTTCAATACGGCCTCAATGCTAAGTAAGTGTTACATGTTTTATAAGATCTGCTGCACCATATATAACTAGCTGAGCTCATCTTGTTTTTTGAAAACAGCTCAAAATATGTTTTAACTTGTTTTTGAGTAATTTTCTGCATAATTCTTTCCCTTTAGAGTTTTGTCTGATATATGTAGACCTTCTTTATTCCTACAAGTGACTTAATTTAGTTAAACAACTGATATTTGTAAACTTCTTTATCACTTATTTTTATATGAAATGAGTGTGTGCACAGCACGATTAGAATATATCATCAACTCTCAAATAAGCAGATGATGAATTTCTCAAAACAAATCAATAAGATTTGCAAACAAGAACTAGGGATTAATGTTATCAAAGGTTTTCTATTGAAGCACTTCAGATTCGGCATTAAGTCTAAATTGACTTGTAAGCACAAGGGTTTTCTTGTATTGATAAAGAAAAAACAAAGAAACATAACCTGTTGGAGAATTTATACAAATTATTGCATTTCACATATATATATTTTAACTTTTAGAAGTTGAGATGAAATATCATTGAACTAATACTAGACTTGTATTTGAAATTTTGAATGTTCACAAAGATAAACTCGAATGGCCTATATAATTAATATAGATTCCACACCTGACACCTCCATAAAATTCAAACTTTTTCCTACAAGTTAGAAACCAAATTTGCAGTGCTTGTTCTAGTAAGGTATTCTACCTGTTCTCTATGGTCTTTTAAGCCCCAAAAACATATTATTTCGTTCTTACAGCTTATAGCAGTAGTCTGATTGCTTAGTTTTAAAAAAAATCATAAACACTGAATTAAAACACTAAAAGCCGTTTATATGTACTGTAATAAACTAATCTCAAAATGCCATGTTTTAGGAACCTTCCGGAACATCCAGTATCGCCTGCAACGGTGACTAGTCTCTACTCAAGATGTCCCAATGTTACCAAGGATACCTTGTTGATAAAGGTACCTAGCTAGCTATTGAATGAACTCATCATTTTGACATTACTTACCTATTGTATACATCATGTATGTTTAACTATCTTTTCTCTTCAATGTGAAGGCAAAAAATTCAATGCATACGGCTGGCAAGTCATCCATGAGGTCTCCGTCTGATGGCCTCACAAGAGACGGTATGCTTTAGCTGCTGATAATCGTCAATCTTTCAGCCAGTGTGTAATGCATGATCTTCACATAATCTGTATGTTCTCACAATTTCACAGGTTATACGCCAACTGTGGCTATGGCTCGCAAGGCAACCTTGGCCAGGTTCTTGGAGAAAAGATCACACAGGTACGGTGAACCTTCACAATCATGACTTGCGTCTTGATTTGGCATATTTCACATAACATAGTTAAAATCACTGTTTTCTGTCCACTTCGTTTTGTCTGCCAAACAGACTTCATCTGAAACAATTCAGCTGAACTTAACTGATACTACTGCCAATATATGTGATACACAGATTGACGTCAAAGAAAAAAACTTTTCTCATGGGAAAATTACTGGATACAGCCAGTTCTGATGCCAGCAACACAAATTACACAAGTTGCAGCAAGATAACGAAACACAGAGGCAGATCAAGATAAGAACAGGTACATTTTATTACTAGTCCACTTCTTTTATAACCATTTTCTGTCAGATTCCCTTGTTCCAAATCACCAGTAATGATTCCTTCTTTTGTTTTACCTCCAGTAAAATAAGTAGAAGCATATATTTGGAAAGAGTTCGCCTTGAAGTCGACGAATGTGAACATTTTGTCTAATCTATTACTCGTGTAACTAGTAAATGATTTAATGAAGACAGACAAGCATTTTGATGACCGCTCTGCTAATTATTTGTACATTATTCATTATAATCAATGGTCGATGGAGGAGAATCAATAAACTTTGATTAATGGAAGAATTTTTATGGCAGAATTAATAAGGCCTTCTGATAACGATAACATCAGGGAGAAGTGTTCGAGGAGATGAGATTCATGATTCTGTCCTAATCGGTTCCCAGAACCATATAGAATTGCTCTTAAATCTGCCAGTTATATTTGTATGATCAAAAGGAAATTAAGTGGCACTCAAATAAATTTAGGTACTTCGCAATTGGCATATCTGATATTATGAGGAACCAGAGAAAGCTAATGCCAAATCACATCAATTTCATATATATCACTTTTAACATACACATGACTTTATATATATATGTTTGTCTGTGTTGAAGACCATTCACATTTTTCTCTTGTCAAAATCTGAAGTCTTCAAATTTAAAAGCTAAGTAGTTAATCCAGACATGCGACGAGATTGTTTATGGATAACCCTGTTTGTGGAGAGGCCCTGTTCAAGAACAACTTCATAACCGTCACCCATATTTTCCAGTCCCTGGGCGATTAATTGCCAAAACAAGGCACCTGCACAGGGGCCTGCCCTTCTTGCACATTGGTATATTGCACCGTATATGTTCCCATAGTATTCGTCCCTTGCTGCAGTGCTGTATCCTCCAAGTTTTGATGATTTTCCAAACTCAGCCAGGATAAGTGGCTTTTCAAGGACTGATTTAGCGTCGTCTATGTGATCTTGGATCCACTTTCCTGTGAAATTAGATACTGCATCATTTGAGACTAATTCTTCCACGTCGAGTATGTGACTCCTTTTCCACTTTCCTGTGACTTTAGACACTGCACTAATTGAGTTGGACAACCTGCAACCAACAGTATATGAAAATTATTCATCACTTACACAACGCAAATCATTTTTTCGTTTACGTTCTAGGTGTTAATTCTTGTACCATTGATCAGGGTAGAGGTGAATTGTGGCAAAATCAATTCCAGAGATTTGATTGTTGGAAATGAAGTCAGTTCCGAAAACATAACTTCTGGGATTGGATTGCTTCTTTTGCTCCCCATAAAATCCTTCCAGTCCAATTTCTAGCAGATGCTTATTGTCAAGTGATTTTACATAAGCTGACATTTCCTCAACCCAACTCTATAAAAACAAAAAGAAGTAAGTTTTTTTCTTTAATTTTTCCCTTCATTTCAGTGTGATCAACTTTTGGTTGAAACATGTAGAGCTCAGAAGATAGACCTGCATAGTTTTTCCAGATTGGTCCGACTCACAACGGGGTTCGTTCATTAGCTCCCATGAGAATATTGTTGGATCATCTTTATACGCTATGCCAGTTATTGAATTAATTCTTGTCACAACTTTCTGCAACCAAAAAAAAAAAAAACATAAAGGTGATACTTTTACAAGTATTACGAAAATCCCGAAGGGCATAGAGGATCATCCGCCCCCAGAATGTGAATTCGAGCCCGCAAGAATCTTACGAAAGATGACATAGTAATAGTAATGAGTTTAATTACATTAATATGATTTTTGTACATGTCCTTTGTAACAGGATTAGAGTAAAATGCATCATCATTCTCCAAGACCTGCCCATTCTCTCTTGCCCACTGAACATATTGTTTCCTGCCACCAAAATCATTAAAGTTGTTCACAAAGCTCAGGATCAAGTATATCCCATGCTTTTGGGCTTCAGTTACCACAAAATCCAAAGCCTGCAATCACAAAACATCAAATACAAGGGCGGAATCAGGAGTTTTAATAGAAGGCCGATACAATAATAAAACAGATCAAAGTCTTGGAGCCCACTCTAGTTACATTTAAGTTTTAACACTAGACTTTACTAGAGGTGTACCTTAAATGTATTTTCATTGTATGTGCCAGGAGATATCTGCAAGGCCTCGTTACCACCATCAGAGAAAGCCCAAGTCCTAGCAACATTCACACCATATCGCGAAGCCTGAAAAAGGGTATTCGTGACCTTATCCCTCAATGAAGGATTTGATGCAGCATACATCATCCAATACGCATTGAAACCATTGAGATACAAAGTTTTTCCATTCGCCACAAACCGGGTGCCTTGTGTCCTCACAAAACCTCTTCCCAGAGGACCGGCTTTGGTACAAACTACCAAAAGGACTAGTGCAACGAAGCTAAATATAAGACTCCTTTTCATCATCTTAAATCAAAATTTGGTGTTCCTATATTGTTGGGACAATGTCTTAAGAACTCAAAGACTCCTATGAATGTTGTATTATATATATAGGGAGCAATCCATCAAAACAAAAATGTGTATTACTACTTATGTATATCTTTATTAGAATATGGAGGATTATGCACTCTATTATATATGTGAGAAATTTACTTGAATGTATTTAACTTTCTGAAGTTTTTGGACCGAAAGGTTCGTGCATAAGAAATAAAGGCTGTATAGTTCTTGATTTTTTCAGTAAAGTTACGTTACAATTATCTAAATATTCTCAGATTCTAAAAATTACGAAGTTTTATTTAGGTTATTAAAGTTATAAACTTTAATAAATGTAATAAATAGTCAGAAGATTAAAGTAATTCAATGTTCCTATTAAATGTAATTAAATAATATTTTTATTGCACGACCTTTTAATCAATTTTCTATGTATTAATTCAATGGTGAGTATTTGCAACGACTTAGGGCACCAATGGTCCGGAGGAGCAAGGTTACGCATGACTGTTATATACACATTTCGTTTGTATGATTTTATTCGTTTTGGATGGAAGCTGTACAAATTTATTTTTTACATCACCAAAACATATGAGCATCACCAAAACATATCTCATGTCATATGAAAATGAGTGGTGGTCTTCATATATATCTTTTATCTATTTCGTTGTAAATTTATGTGGGATATTGTATATTACCATATATATAGATTGAGATAGTTCAAGTTTTTCAAAACATGTCTAGAAAATGTCGAACAAAACTGGACAAGTTTAGACGAATTGCCAAATTAATTGAACTATACTACTCTTAACCGTTTACCACGAAGGTTAGTGATCCAACCCTCATAGCACTAGACAAATTATCTAATTGCATGTCCAATTTACTACCACATAACATATACACACAAAATTTAATCTCTCCAACCTCTTCAACTAACAAATACTATTATGTTGCTATCGCTTTACATGCATTTCAATGTTTTATTTTTACAAAATGCATTTTTTAATCATATCAAGAGTAAGTGTTATATATTTAATTTAATTTATTAGTATAAATAAGAGAACGTCTGAAATAAATGAGTTTCTAACAATGTTCCAATCGAATTTTGTCAAAAATTAAAATTTGTTGGAAAATTGTTGATATAACAACGTAAAATTGATTTTGTTGGTATTATTCTACCCCCAATAATGAATTTATTTGATGTCGGATCTCTCCCGATGCATTCCCTACTCATAAAGAGTGAGATTCATATGTCATTATATTTGAATCTCACATTCATTGTGAGTAGAGTGTGCACCAGAAAAACCTTAATTATTTATTCTCTGCAACATAAGTATGTGATAAGGAGATTAGTTCTTATTACATATACCTATTAACTGATTAAGAAAGCATCCCCTCCCTTGTGTAAAATTTAATGCATCTGAATGACATACGTTCCAAACTACTTCAGGTAAGATAAGCCCACACACAACAGCTAATAGAAAGAATTATATTTATATATGCATTTTTACATATTCTTAACTTAAAATACACATTTTACTATTTTATTATTTTAACATTATTGTTTACGTAAAATATGAAATTCTTACCTGAATGTAAAAGAATGTATATATCAAAGGAAAACTGATGCGTGCGAGTCTACTTTAAACATTAAACCCAATCTTTACTTTTCTTAAATTTTCATTTGTTCATTTGCACGTGAAATTTTCACAAAGTAATTTTTCTATTTAGCTATGAGAAGAAGCAAACATCGTTAGTTAGTTAATTTTAGTAGTTAGTACTATAATTAACATCAGTAGTAGTTAATTAGTCTCAATTAACATGACACTTTTTCCAATCAAATTAGTCAAGTATTTAGTGGAGATTTAATAAGATAGGATATCTGCACCGATTGATTATTCGCTCTATTAATTGCAATGTTGTTCTAACTTCAATTTTGTTAGCAACCTAAAGTTGTTACTATATTCGTTTTTATCTACTAATGTATGTCAAATTTATTTACTCTTCGTATTTTGTAGCTAATTTTGTAGCTAATAGGAAAAAAAAGTTATTATGTTGGAATCGTTTCGTTATTGTTGTCCTTTTTTTTTATTTTTTCTAGTTAGGTACATTCAAAATTATAATGTGTCTTCTCCAATTAAATCTACTTCATCAATTCCGTATCATGTATTGTAAACCGTCACCAATTTGAACACAAATTAGTTTAAATCGAAAAATGTAAATTTTTCATTTAAATCATATTATAAAACTTTCATCCACTTAAAAATTTTATATTTACAATTTAAGATTAATTCGTGATTAAATTATAAACAAT
Organism: Plantago elongata; assembly: GCA_036897095.1. Classification (NCBI taxonomy): domain Eukaryota; kingdom Viridiplantae; phylum Streptophyta; class Magnoliopsida; order Lamiales; family Plantaginaceae; genus Plantago; species Plantago elongata. The sequence goes on along the minus strand of JAYMSP010005296.1, from coordinate 3,650 downwards.
TGAAGAAAAAAGTCAAAATTAGAAACATAAATGAAACGGAGATAATAGGTCATAGTTCAATCACAATAAAATCAATTCATTATTAAAAAATTCATGATAACCACTTTTCTTTCTCCATCTTTCTCCATTAAATTATAAAACAGATTATTCCCCCTCATATTTTTAGAGCTTCCTTTTTGACGTTTCGTTAAACTTGATAACCCATAAATAAAAGGTTTTTTTCCCACTAACTACTTTTTATTATATCTCTTTTATACTTCATCATCATTTTATTCAATATTTTTCTTACTTTATCATTCACTGACAGCTTTATGAATATAGTACTTCACATAAACTATTAAAATATTAATTTATCTTAATTTAAAAGAAAGTAAAGGAGTAGGAAATTTTTATTGGAATGAAGGGATTGATTCATATTGAATTAAATTTTAATTTAACTCTGAAAAATTGACCTATTATGAGAAACAATGACACTGTTTACATTAGCTATAATTATGTGCCATTATGAGATTGAAAGGTCTACATTCTGCATAACTGATTCCACTGATCTTATCCGACAATTGTATATGTTGTTAGCCCATTATTTAACATCTCTGCCCACTAGGCCGAAATATTACCTATTGGACATTTTGATTTCAAATATTCTTGATTTACAAGCAAGCTTCTTCTTCCCAATATCCTGCGATTGGGTTATAATACACTTGGCCCATCAAATTCAAAGGTTCTTTTTCCTCACTCCTCGTTTTCGATATGCTAACAGAAGAAAAGGTGAGCCGATGGTTGAGTGAATAAGCAAATAAAGGAAGGATTTATTTAGGGCATGTTTATAAATTAGTTTACCAGTTTTTGAGTTTATTTTGATAATAAACTTATTACATAAACATTTCTAGTGGAGAATTTAGAGTAAAATTTTAAGTGGGATGAAATTTAAGAAGAAATTTTATGAGGGTCAAAGAAAAGAGGTAGAACAAATATTATATGATGAAACAAGGTAAAAATAGGTAGGGATTGGCGTTTGGAATGGGATATTGGGAAATTCTGATTCTGAATGGTTTTATTCCGAAACACCCGATTCCACAAATTCCGATCCAGTTCGGGATAAATTCCGAACTCCCATATTAAATTTCAGGGCGAGATTGGGATTGATTTTACATCCCCATTGGGATTTGGGATCCTAAATGAAATTTTAAGATATATTTATATAATATATATATATTTATATAATATAGTGAAATCATTATATTTTATAAGTAGCATTGAATCATTTAATTTATTTTGATGGTACAATGTTTTTTAGATTGAAGTTACGTATTTGCACTACAATTTTTATATCATCCATGGATGTTCTTGACTTTTGAAGCAAATTAAGTCTTTAAATTTTTTTTGTTGGTTTAATAATAGTGGAATTAAATATATGATGATGTTTAAAGTTCGAATTAAATATATTATATTGTCTATATTTGTTTAAGAATAGTGAAAATAACTCAATATTTGAATTAGATGATGAATATGCATTAGGCTTATTTGGGATTCCGAAATCTCGTCCGATCGCGCCTGAATTCTAAAGTCCCAATCCCGAAAAATTCTGACTTTTTTGGGACGGAATTGGGATGTGAAATAATTATTTCGATCTCAACTTCTCATTCCTGAAATTTTAAAGTCCTAAATTTCTCGCCCGATACTCACCCCTAAAAATAGGGAATATAGATTTTTGTAGTTTGTATGTGGCATGTGTCTTTTGACTTTTAGTCGGTGGATTCAATTGTTGTGTAACACTTGCCTACTGTTTCCTGTTTGATTCAAGTTTTGGTTTTGATGATTTCCGACTGTATGCCAGTTGTTGTTGTATGATCGTGGAACCCTGTGCCTTCTAGTTTATTATTCCATCAGTTGTGTCCTTGTGTTTTCGACCCCTTTTGATTTATTTGGTGCTACTGAATCTGATATTCTTGCCTTTGGGTAATGTTGTTCTGTTATGATCCCTGCTTTTGTCAATTTTGGATTGTAAGTGATTGAGCATGTGGTTGTGTTATTGATTGAGGTGCTATTGTAGAATTCTTTGTGCTACTGCTTCGAGCGCACGCTTTGCTTTGTTCCGTCGCTTATGTTCGTTGGTATTGTGTTAGATTGTGGGTCAACTAGAGTTAATCTATGTGTGGCTTGTTGTTGAGTCTGATATGGGTGGATGTGTCGATAATCATATGTTTATCGTCTTGCTCAATTGTAGATGTATTCCTGCTCTGCTTTTCTGTTCTCTTTATGTCTGCTCTATTTTTAACTTACTGCAGTTGGTTTAGTTTGTCGGGTTGTCTCTGTGCTAGTTGTTGAGTACGGTTGGTGTGAAACTATATGCTTTGGTGTCTCCGTCTCCTTAGGCTTGTTGTGGGGGTTTAAGGGTAGTTCTTGTAACGTTAGGTTTGTCTCTTACTGTTGGTACCTTTATCCAGGAACTCCATATTGTGAATTGACAAGGAACGATTTTAAGGTGAGTGTTCTTAAAATCGATTTCAAAAACCTGGAAGTACTTGCTTGTATATATATGTATTGCATCAAAGAGATTTCCAACTCATTCTCTTTTAAATATTGCATCGAAGCTACTTTCACATGCTTCAACTGAAACCTGATTTATGCACGAAAGATTGATTCGAAATATATATCTATATATTATTGATCGAATGATTTGACTGATTGAATGAACGAACGAACTGTGCGCAATTGTGGTGGAGGTTTCTGAGTGGATAGCTTGGGCAGTTGTATCTGTCGAGTTATTCATTAGGTTCCTCTGCTTACTATCCCTTGACGCGAGGAAGAAGCCGCCGAGGTCTTGGGAGTAGTAGTGTTTCACCCCGTATCATGGCGGTTATTGATTGATTGATTGATTGATTGAGATGAGTTATAAGGGCCCGGATTGGGGTTATAAGGTTGGCTGCACCAACAAATCATTGATTGATTGCAATGATTAACATATTGTATATTGATATTATTGTGCTTGTTATGAATTTATTATTAATATTGTAGCGCCCGTCCGGGTGGTACCGTATCGGGTGCCATCTCTGTGGGGTCCCGAAATCGTCCGAAGCGCGGTTGATCGATCAGTGCCGGATAAGGGGAAAGCCATACCCAGAATATAAAACAAACTTATTTATTTATTTATTAACATAATATTGGTAATTGTACAAAGGTAGGGTAATTGCCGATACAATTATTTGCCAAACAAACAAAACACGGCAGCGGAAAAGGTCTGGTCCGGATACTAAACGCCTAATCATTCTACCCGATCGTCTACCCTGTTCTCGCAATCATTACCTGCGGAATGGAAAGAACATACATGACAGAGAGGGTAAGTCACAAGACTTAGTGAGTGATATTTGAAAACAAACGAGAAAACAGACACAGACACGAATTCTAAATAGAGTTTACTTCTTGACAGGAAAACACAAAACAGTTATCACGCAAAACAGATTCCCGATCCTGGATTTTCTGAATTTTCACAGATCAGATAAGATACCAACCATCACACCACTGAATGGCCACGGAGGGCAACTTGACTACCTTATTACTCCTTCGGGGAGAGACCTCGCAGTCAGTCAGACGACATGCTTAAGTCCATGTCGGCCCGGTACACGGAACGATATCGACCACCTGAGCCG
>JAYMSP010005295.1:0-13997 GCA_036897095.1 Plantago elongata | reverse complement strand
CAAATTCGTGGACCTGGATGTAATTGATTTTTATCTACTAGGACTTGCATGTCATTGTTGATCTGGGTGGTAGCCATTTGTAATAAACGAATCTAACAGGGGTGGTAGATGTAATTCACCCAAAAATTTAACTAAAATTTATTAATATTAATATTATTTTTTACTAATATTAGTCCATTTTACATGAATCATGAATTATTTTTTTTAATTAAAATTAAATTTAATCAATTTTTTAATTAAAATTAAAATTATAATATTTAATCATTTTTTATTAATCATGAATTTATTATTTAATTTAAAATTTATTTCTATAACAAGCGCGTGTAGTTCACCCATCGGTTTGACAAGAAAATCAACTAATTTTTACTAATTCGGTCAAAATTAACGGTTTCGTAAAGTTTATCTGATTGAATATTAATATTGAACTCTTACAACTAAATATATCAAAATAAAAACTGTCACAACCTAAGGTATCAAGAACCGATTTTTTCCTTTGTTAGGTTGTGATATTCCACTTAGCTTTTAAATTTGTTGCTATGTATCCCCTTCCTGGTAGATAATTCTTGAGCGCTCTAACTTCTGAATATGTAAAAGAACTTCTAAGAGGCACAACAAAATTTTAAATTCGGGTGTGGGAATTTGCAATTTAGTTGAAAATTATTTGGCTTCCTTACCAAAAAAAAGAGAAAAGAATTAGCTTGGCCAGAAAGTTTATACATATCATATTTAACCAAACAATTAGCTCATAAATGTTACAAATTAGTTTTTCAAAATTGTGAAGCAATAATGTACATACTATAATATTAAATATGTGGACTATGTAATAGTATCGTGCAAAAACTAATCAATCGAGTTCTGAATAGATTAGTTACTGTTTTGGGTAAACTTCATTATAGGTCAAAATGGCGCGCATTAGCTTTTGAGAGTACATGAGTAGTTAGGAAAGCGAGGGTTAGATAGACCTCTTTTTGTCCGATTTATCTTGGACAAATCCAGTGATAAATCAACTCGAGCGTCTGAACTGTTGTGAAGTAAATTTAGTGGATGAGTAGTTGATCACTTACTTTAAAGATGAATAAATGCGGACTATTTATAAAGATGGTTCAGGGGAACGAATCCCTTAAATGTTGGGCTTATGTTACAACTTAGTGACTTACAAGTCCGAATTTTAGGTTTGTTCGTTCACTACTGATCAGGTCTTGGACCTGTTGTAGATGCGGAGGTGGGATCTATCTGTTGCTCGTCCTTTTCTCCGCAGTTTCCTTATGTTCCTCGATGTCTTATTAACCTCGGCCGGGCTTGTAGTTTGGTATCCAAGGTTAATCATATAAGCATGCTTTTTGTTGAGTTGCGATTCGACTTGTACTAGTACAGTTAAAGTCGTGGAGAACAGTTCGTTTTAGTTAGTGCGAATTAATCGTGAAACGCATGACTGTTTTGACTAAATGCAGGACACAATTTTATATATTATAAAATACCCTTTAAATTATATAAATATAGAATTAGTCTTATTTTTCTTAAAATTTCTCAAATTATCATATCTTCAGATATGAACGTATATACACTACAATTCCACAATATAACGAAAATAAATATTATAAAATTATTAGTCATACTTTACAAATAAGGATTAATCTGAGATGTTTAAATTGTTCTAATTTATATCCTTATTTGTTAATAATTATTTAATCGTCTAGTATAATTAAATAAACTAACTTTATAAAAAAAATTTAAAAAAAAAAGGGTAAAGATAGTCCTGGCAGACCTCAAGGCTGCCACACCATGTCTCCTTGCAACCTTAAGGACTGCCAACAGCTCATTCCCGCAGCTTTGACGGCTGCCGAAATCCAATAGCATGGCTGCCAGACTCGGAGCAGCTGCTCCAGATCAGAGAGCCTCGCTCCAGCTCTCCGATCTCAAACAAGCTGCTCATGATCGGAGCAGCCACAAGCAGCTTCAGATCGGAGCTTGCTTGCTCCGATCGAAGCAGCAGCTGCTCCGATCAGGCTTGCTCCCGCCTGATCGGAGATGCTCCGGTCACCGAAGGAATTCTTCGACGTTCTTTGTGTTTTTTTAAAAGTTTTTGTGATTTATTCGTTCGGATTGTTAAACTAATTCGAATAAAATTATTTTGATGTTTTTAAGGTAAAAGAGTAAGTTTTAAAAATTATTGGACTATTTAATAAATTATAATAATATTAGTATTATTTTTAATATTTAAAACTTCGCCCTGCGTTTAGTAAAAACGGGTTACAATGTAAAGCTGCCGTTTCCTGTAAATCCAAACATAGTGTTTCAGGACATTATTTAGAGTGAGACATAATATTAACAAAATGTGTTTCATAGATATCAACGAATAGAAAAACATGATTGTGTCGTTAATGTTGTAATTGAGAAGCTGGACCAAATTAATATACCTTAGCATGTTCAGTTTTCTGTCTCATGGTGTGGACGTTACAAGGCAAGAACCGGAACCATGGCCAATCTGAAACTCTTTTCACTGCTTTTGGCCCTGTTCACAGGTTTCTGTGGGGCCAATTCTAGACTGTCAGGCCCATTGCCGTACGCCTCGCCACCGTCGTCTCTATCTTATGCCCCTGCACCTTCTCCGGCTGCTCTTCCACGACTTCCAGCATCTCCAGCAACCGGTGTCATCAAAGGGGCGTACTGGCCATCCTGGCAGGCACTAACGCTCGCCCCTTCAAGTATCCCAACTGCATATTTCACACATGTATTTTACGCGTTTCTGCAGATAGATTCTACAAGTTATAATTTGTTAGTTACGCAAACTGATGAACAATGGATGGGGAATTTCGCTTCGACTCTTCATGCTGCTAGTCCCCCAGCCAAGGCCATCTTATCGATTGGTGGATACGGGGCAGACGTCAGCTCTCAATACTCCAGTATGGTCAGCAGTTATGATAACAGGGCTGCATTTATTCAATCAGCGATTTCCACAGTAAGAAAGTACGGCTTCGATGGACTTGATCTCGATTGGGAGTTCCCAGCAAATCCACAAGACATGTCGAATCTTGCTTCACTTTACCAAGAACTTCGTGCTTCTATTGATTCTGAGTCTGTTTCCTCAGGCAAGCCGAAGCTGCTCTTATCTTCGGCAGTTTACTTTGCTGCCAGCTTTTTCCAGCCAGGAGCCGTAAGAAGTACTTATCCAGGTTAGGAAACTTACATTCTCATTAATTTTCCAGGAAATCTAATCAGGTAGATTTTCAAATTGTAAAGCAAGAATCTAATTGACATTGGTCAAATAAGATGACTAATCATGTTACAACAAATACAGGTGATGCTATCACAAGATATGTTGATTTCATTAACCCAATGTGCTATGATTATCATGGAGCGTGGGAGCCAACCGTGACAGGTGCCCATGCCGCACTTTATGATCAGCATAGCAATTTGAGCACCGAATATGGGATCGGGACATGGAAGCAAGATGGAGTGGTGTCTGGAAAAATAGTAATGGGTATGCCTGCTTACGGGAGAACATGGCAGCTGCAGGATCCAAACGAGCATGGCATAGGTGCTCCTGCAAACGGAACAGGCCCTGGTGGAGGGATGATGACCTATTCGGATATAATAGAATTCAATTGTGAGAACAATGCTACTGTAGTGTTTGACAATACAACAGTGGCTACATACTCGTATGTTGGGAACAACTGGATCGGATACGATGATATTACTTCGATTCAGCAAAAGATTAAGTTTGCAAAGGATCAGGAACTGGTAGGGTATTTCTTTTGGGCACTTGGTTTTGACACCAACTGGGATCTCGCCAAAGCAGGTATAACCAATCCGTTTGGGATCTTATCGGCTTTATTATGGCGTACTGCATACAGATAATTAACTTGAAATTGTGTGTGTTTGCAGCTTCAATGGCATGGGACAGTGATGATGAATCAGGCGCTGAAAGACTCCTGCCATGACTATGCCCTTTTTAATTTCCTACTATTCTTTCTTGTTCTAGCTCAAATTTGATACTGATCTCGTTAGAGAATGTGAATCCAGAATCATGTATGTCCTCTACTTTGTGGATTCTCATCCACTTTAATAGCGCTATTAATCTTTTTCTGAGTACCCATCTTGCTTCTGGTTAAAAACATCTTCATATGGTATGGAAATCTGCTATTAATCCTTTAACTTGGAAATGTCAACTTCAAAGCTTAGGTGGGGTTAATAATTGTGCTTAGAACCTTCCAGTAAAATACACCTCACATATTTGACCTTTTTTTACATACCCATCGAGTTTAGATTCAACTTGTCTCTTCAATTACAGGAGGCCGGTTCTCTAATAATGTGGTATCTTCACAGGTTTACCGCGACGAAGATGATGTATAGTCCTAAGCCTCTCTAGTCTGCGGATTTAAAGGGTGGACCCCATTTGTACATGTCGATCTTTTAGGCTTTTACAAAGATGGTTTGGAGACGTACTCAATTTATATATGAATATAAAAAAATATCTATTAAAATTTATAAAATTTCTATGTTTATATTGCAAACGGATGGTAGCTAAAAATAAAATTAGACCATATAAAAACAATTTGTAACACATGTTTCAATTTCTTCAATATTATTTTAGATAGTTTTTCAATAAATTAATGTGAAATTATTTTAAAAATTTCGTCAATAGTCATACTTAATTATTAATGTTCAATACGTCTTTAAATTTTAAGTTAAGGGATTGAAAACACTACTCATACGTGTACTTTATTTTCGATGATCCACATATTAAAACGCTTCAGTATTAAAAAGTGTTCAGTTATGATGCGAGTGAGGCCCTGAACATATCACGAGAGATGTATCCATTAATGGAATCTTAGGCGGGTGACTACTTTGAAGTTTTCCACTTGGTGCATATGAGCTGTCCATTAGTTGAATCTGATTCATATTTACAGTAATTACTTGCTAAACAACCACTAAATTTTGAAACGTTAATCCGGTTGAACCGAGAGTCAGAGGGGTAAGCGGCCAGAAACTCGGCGCCGGCGAAAAAAGGTTGAAATTAATAAAAACCCAATTGTTGCCCTCGTCTTCCCTTCGATTGCGCCTCTTTTCTCTTTTCTCTTCATCCGCCACCGCCAGCTTCAGTTCTCAGTTCTGTTCATCTTCTTCAATTTGTTCCTTCCCTTGATTATGTGTATCCTGTTTGATCTCTCTTTGATAATTAAACTAGCTAGCAAAGCTTGAAATTCATTCTTTTGTGAAATCTGCAACCTCTAAGCGTGAGAATGGGGTACTTCGACCTGAACATACCCTACCACGAGTCCGACCGCCACGTCACCGACAAATCCTCCCTAAACATGCGACGCCTAAAGCTCACCCTCAAAGCCATGGAGCTCGGCTACACCGGTGTTGCCTTCAATCGGATTCTCAAGGGCGTAATGTCTGACTCACACCGCTGCTGCACCACTCTCTACCCTATCCCCAAATTGACTTCCAACATCTCCTCTTCTTCAGCTTTCCTCGCCAGTGTTGAGTTTCACCGGAACCTCTTGAGCGTTCCCGTCTCGTCTCCTTTCCGGCAGTACACTCGTTTGACTGTGGTGGTTGATAATCAGAGTCAAGCTTCCGCGTTGAATTCGGGGAATCCGGTGCTCAGGAGCTATGACATTGTTGCCGTTAGGCCGATGAATCAGAGTGCCTTTGATCACGCCTGTCGGACGTCCGAGGTTCTTTCGATTTGATTATTTGCTTGTTTGTTTATTTGTTTTGTTTTTGTTTTATTAATGTATGTTTGTTGGATGTGTGTTTAGGTGGATATCATTGCCATTGATTTTGCCGACAAGTTGCCATTTAGGTTGAAGCAGCCAATGGTTAAAGCTGCTCTAAAGGTCTTGTTTCTGCTTATTTGCTTCTTCATTCTAAGTATTAGGACTTGCACCGGACTGCTTTTGGCCACTTTGCATTTTTATTTAAGCCGTTGTGAAAATGGGTTACTTCTTTTGTCATGTTTATGGAAGTTCTTTGTTGAGGCTATAGATGATGATAGGTAGATAACGATGGAAATATTTGTTTGTCACTGTGATGTAATCAATACTACTACGGGCTGTCCTAGATAGTCATATTGGTGGTACTTGTATCAAAGTAGTACCTCTGAAGTCTCTAAGTATTGCTCTTACTTTTTCCTTTTTTCTACTCGTTATTTTATGCCACAATATGGCGTGTTTGGCACAGTCACGAGTGTTCCATTTAGAAACGTGATTAGGTTTGCTTGGTGCAGAATATGCTTGAGAATTCCTTTACTTTGAGAATTTTGTAGTCTCTTTCTATTTGTTTGGTTTTGAGTGTGAAGTTCTTAGCTTGTTTTATGTGCAGAGGGGGGTATGCTTTGAGATTGCGTATTCTGGCCTTATTGTCAATGCACAATCAAGGCGGCAGATTATATCCAATTGCAAGGTGAGTTTGATAAATTTGTAATTTATGTTGCAACTTATTATTTATAATTTTAACTGTATGTGTTTTTCTCTTCACATAATAAATTATGCATGTCATATCATTTCATGATTGTGTTCAGTTTGAGATGTTTGTATACTGTTAGAAGTTAGAGATAGTCATAGCACGTTAATGTGATGTCAAGGAACTTGCATGCTATTTTTGCTATCTTTCTTATATATCCCTGCATGTCCCATGATTAAGTTCCTTTTTTTCTTCCTGGATTTATCCTTTGTACGTTGTGCTAATTGCTAACATTGTTATCTTTCAGTTACTAGTTGATTGGACACGAGGAAAGAATATAATTTTCTCCAGTGCTGCCCCTTCTGCGACTGAACTTAGGGGCCCACAAGATGTAGCAAATCTTGCCTCACTGCTTGGACTGTCAATTGAGCGTGCTAAAGCAGCAATTTCAAAAAATTGTCGGTATGTTATGAACTTTTAGGCCATGGGTCTCTTTTATAGTTCTACTTTCACCATCTGATCTATCTGCTTCTTTTTTTTTTTGTTTCTTTTTGCTTGTTAGATCTCTCCTAGCTAATGCACTAAGGAAAAAACATTTCTATAAGGAGGCTGTTAAGGTTGAAGTTATGCCATCAGGTAGTCAAATTAATTCAGAAACGTCTTCAATTAAAGAGTGGCTTGATTGGGATCCTATATCTAGTGGTGATGGAGACTTGCACTTAGATGACCTGAAGAATGCATTCTCTTCATGCAGCACAATGAAAAAAACTGTTAAAGCCATAGATTTCAGCTCCGCTATGAATGGCTTGCCTGCGCATGGTCTGCAGCTCAAGGATATATTGCCTCTGACTAAGGCTACCCCAGAGCCACCAGATTTGGGCAAAGAATTGTCTGCAGTCACAGAGACTAAGGGGGCTGTTACAGTTGGTGACACCCTCAAAGGTATAGATAATAACATGCAGGAAAAGCTAGAGCTTGTTCCTGAAAATCTGGACAACATTGATGCTTCTACTAATCAATTTGCCCAAATATATTTTCCTGGCATTCGAAGTCCATCACGGGGTGTTTCAGATGTTTCTGAAGCCTCCATATCAGAAGAGCCAAGTATTTCACTCTATTCAGGTATAAAAGGACTAGTCACTGATGTGCTTCTCCCAGAAAGCTCTACTTTAAATAAAACAAGGAGTGTAATCCAGGCATGTGGTTCTAAAAGTTTGTTATCATGTTATCCTGCTCATTCTGGTGCTTGTACCGATTCTGGAGAAGCTATAGCAGTTTCAAGCGATAATTTGCAACCTGCCTTGCACGTAGATGTTGCAGCTGAAACACACCCACAAGATGCACCATCACGATGTAGTGAAGGAAATATTTTACCTGGTGGACAAGCTCTTGCTGCCACAGTTAAAGGTGAAGTTTCTCCCGTTTCTGATGTAGGCATGTGTAGTGAGAAAGGTTTGGCAGTGGATGAAGTTGCAAATAAGATGGACTGTGAAAATGGAAGAGGGCAATCATTGTTATTATCAGATGAAACTACTCAGGCTATCTATGTGGAGGAGGAACAACACCATAAGGAAGCAATTATTGTCCGTGAAGCATTTAAAGGCTTGCACTCCACAGAGTGCTTAAATCTAGAAGCAAAGTTCAAGGAGACAAACTCAGAGGATGTGATAATTGGCTGCAAGCAGAACGGGCCTGTCCCAAGTTACCAAGTCCATGTTAAACACCCAGAAGGTATATTCTATTATCTATCCCTTTTTACTATATATGACTACTAAGTAGTAAGTACTAACTATAGGAGCTCTTTCATGTTATCTTCAGTTCCAAACCTAGAATTGGCTTAAAACTGTTCTATTACTTCAGCATCTGTTATTGATTCCATGTGACCTGGTTTTCTTCTATATCAGTGTTAGCCTGATCCTTGAGTATAATAGCACATGTCATCATTCCAATGACAATAAAATTATCATCACTTGCAGGAAGAGAGAGAAGAAAACGAAAGCAACCTCGACAACCTATTTTGTTTCCTTTCAAGCATTTTTTGAATTACAAGCCCCTTAAGAAGAAGCCTCGGAAGTAGAAGCCACTAATTATTTTGTAAGATTTCTCTCATACAAATTTTGTTTACTCATTCATTATACTCCTATATGGCAATTGGAATGCAGGATTAGGGTTCCTTCATTTTTTTTTGAAACGGCTAAAGGGTGACTCGAACCTCCGACCTATTGGTTGGAAGTGAAGCCGTCCTACCAACTGAGCTGCGCTTTGTTGTCATTTAGGGTTCCTTCATAATAGTATCTATTAGGAGTAGTAGCTTGGTCATCCTAAATTGTATTCAATTTTGTTATCACAAACTTTTTATTCTTTATGGAATAGTGGAAATCTTTTATTCTGCAACTTTTACTCTTTGTATAAAGGTTCACTGAAATAACTCAGATATCTTATGGGTTCCAATCATGAACTTCACCAGCATCTGCACATACAAGGACATTGTCTCTTAGGGTTCCAGAAAACTAGGGAGTGTTTGGTATAAGATAAAGTTCAGAAAACCGGGTTAATAACATCTAAGAACACCTATATACTTACATTACTCAAAGTTTTAGTTCTATACCAATCAGCTTTCTTATTCAACTCCTCTCTCCTACTGTGTCTTCTCACTCCCCAGTCTCCATCTATCCGTGGATATTATCTGTTTAAAAAAGGGGAGCATCCCCAAAAAGTTCGAACATAACTTCACTTAGATATGTTTATGTGTAAATTCTCACTGTTGGTAACCATCTGACTTGATTTTCTCTGAAGCTTTTCCATGCTGAAGGACTTAGTGAAGTAACTTTAGGGGGGTTAGTTTGTCTGGATGTATTTGCATAGGGTTAGTTGCTGGCTATGAAACTGACAAAAAGGATTTTATATCACCAATTCATTAACTTATGATGACAGATAAATGCAAATGTATTTTGGTATATATCATTTTGAATTAGGGTTGGTTATGAGTATATGTGTTGCTTCAGCGACAGAATTTTTTTGAATTTTTTAATAGTGGTTTGTATCAAGTAGGGTGTGTCCGTATTTCCCCATGATAACATTAGAATGAGTATGCTAAACACTTGTATTGAAGTAATATCGTATTTTCTAATATTTAGGAAAATCAGGCCTTTTTCAAGAAGAGCAAATACGGTCTCTTTATATATAGTACCAATTAAACAATTCATATTATTAATCAAAACATTCATATTTTCAACATTGAAGTTTTTTCATATTATAACAATACTTATTTCAATATGTGCGTTTTGGTTGATAACGTAAGTGGTTTTATTGGTAATATTGTCCGTCTCTATATATAGAGACCGTTTCTCATGAAACTTTGCGAAAAAGGAAAAGAAAATAATAATTGATGTTATTATAAAGAAAACACATGAATGATAAAAAGAAGAAACTAAAATATCACCCAACAAGGGGTGTGAGGTGAGACACAACATATCTCAGACTCCAGGCTGTGTTGCAACACAACTGGAGACGGTCTTGAATAGATATATCAAACTGAGAATGAACCACAATCGAATTTGGAAAAGGATCAATTGATGACGCAGAGAATAGAAAAAGGAAAACAGGTTTATGTAGTCTTAGTGTCACTCACATTATGTATCCCTGATTTGTTGGGTCGAACCATGGTACCAACTCTCTGTCTCTTCCGAGACATCTAAAAATTCCTGTTTTCCCATTGAACTGATACGAATCTGCAAATAAATGCCGCTATTCTCCTTTCCGGCTAGCTCTCAATTGTCGGAAAGAAGGGAACGTGTAAGTTTTTCGTCATCTCATATAAACTAGAATAGTTTCTAATTTGGACAGCTGGGTAATCTTTGAAAATTAGAAATACCATCATCGTGAAGAATCCCTAAATTATAGACCTCTAGACATCCAAATATGAGCAGTACAGAAGGCGGAAAGGTATAAATTCTTGGGTCTCTACATCTCCGTTCAGTCTTTGGTTAGCTGCTCTCCTTCGTAAAATGTTTTGATAAACAGTCTTTGCGTAGCTGCTATGCACGTAAAATATTCTGATAAACAGGTATGATTTCTATATATGATTCTTTATATGTTATTATTGATTGAATGAAGCTTTTGGTTTGTTTGATTATTACCGTGGGTAGTTTCTCTGTACAATGGGCATAAATAGTGGATAGAAATGGTTTGCTATTGTGACAACCTACTAAATCCTGCTCTGTATTGTGTTTTCTTATGTGAGCTAGGAACTTTTCAGTTACTAGAAACTTAGGAGTCGTTTGGTAGGGAATTTACGATTGTGAAATGCAGGCTAACACAGTGTAAATTGTGAGCGGAGTTAGAAATCCATACCAAATTGGGGGTTCGATAGGGGATGTTTTGTTGACAAATTTGGTGTTGGACTATTGTAGTACTTTTTAAGCCATATTCTATAATTTATTTGTTTGGTTGAAATGCCTACAAATTTACTTATTACAATGTTGTCCAAGTTAAGTTGAATATTGCATTATTCATCATGCAAATGATTTGTCAATTTTAAAAAGGTTAAATGTGTAAAGGAGAGATAGGATTTTTATTTGGAAATGATACGAAAAGTAGTACAAAAGTGTAAGGAAATGTTTTGAACGGGCATGGTGATGAGAAGCCATGGTCTTAGCGATTTCCTTGAAATTATTTTGAGCATTTGTAATTATGTGTATTTATTGTTAATGTATTGGTGTTAATCTCTGTACATGTTGTTTGTTCAAATTAAACAAGACCCGTATGAGGTATACATGAGTTGTAGTTAACAAAAGACGCATAATACAAATGAGTTGTATATATTTTCACTTCAAGTACTATGTTATGAACTTCCATCTTAACAATATACTCACGTTACCAAAACTAGTACTAAAAGTTGGAAGACTATTATTGTTACTGCCTTCGTCATTTACTCAATTTAAGGACTCATGATTTAACATTATAAGTCATACGAGACGAGATGATTTTACTTTCTACTTCCACAAGTTATTTACATTAACATTATAATTATTCAGTTACCTTCTAGTTTGATTATGAGTTAATTTTCTCCCACACATATAAAATGTACAATTTCATTATATAATGATAACTTAGTTCTTCATGTCATCTTATCGAATGAAATTGAAATTATTTTCAGCTTGCTATTATGTTATTTTACTTCGTTCATCTCGACACAAGCTTTTGACTTTATAATTACTCGGTTAAACCTTCTAATTTGAGAATGAGTTAATTATCTTCCACATATGTCAAATGTTCAATTTGTATATGCTATACCTAATGTTTCATCTTATCCAAAGTAATTGAGTTTGAAATGTTTGACATTATATTTACAATTAGCTTGTAGTAAACAACGAAGTGCAGCTCGATTGATAAGACGCTTCACCTCCAATCAATAGATTGAGAGTTTAAGTCACTCTTCAATCGTTGAAGGAAAAAAATTTTAGCTTGCAGTAAAACCCCGTACTATAAGTTTGTGTTCTTGCAGACTTAGTAGTTAATAACATAAGAATATAAAAGTCTTAAATTGAATACATTTGATTAAAACCCAGTGAGATAAACACTAAACTAATCACTCTCTTATGCATTAACTTGAACCACGTTGGTCCAGATAATAACAAAGGAAAAGACTTAGGGGGAGGGGGGGGGGGGGGGAATAGTCTTTTCAAACTTTTATTAATAAATACGATTTCTCAGATACTTGAAGGTATTTGATACTTATAATCAGAGAGCGAAAGACTTTATGCGATAGATAAATGAGTTTGTGCTTTACAATAGTAAATGTGTGTGTGTTGTTGAAATGTAAATACATAAAGTAAATGACACAACAAGTATAATGGTATCTGGAGGTGGCGTAATTCTCCAACTAATCCACTCGGCCTTCAGAGACATAGAATTCACTAGAACAGATAATTGAATTCATCTTACAATTGATCATATTCTAAGATTCCTATAACAAATGGTTCCCAACCAAATGTTCTCCCTGAGTTGTTTCCTAGCTCCTAGAGCCAAGTATTTCATATACTCAAGATAACCTTGGAGCTATTTCTTGATTTCCCAAATCAAGTACTTCATGTACTCCACGCCTGAATGGTGTTTGGTTATATTGTTTGTCAGGTAAGCTTCTCTTTATAACTTTTCAGTTCTGTCCAGAGAGCTTGAAGAATCAAGACCACTTAATATACTTGTTCAGTGTATGGTAGCTTGCTCTTTACTGACCCAAGTTTGTGAGATTTGTTCAAGAGAATGAATCTCAGATAGTTATTCAACAATTCAACTCTTTCACAATTGCACTACTTGTTGAAGGATCATGACTCTTATAACTACTAGTGAATTCTCGAGCTTGTTAGTCACAACAGATAGCTTGGAGAATGGTAGTAAGAATGCTTGAGATAATACTTGTGAGTGTAGTTCGAATGCGTGTGTGTATTTCTCATTCTAAGAGGTGATATTTATAGATGAATTTGATAGTCGTTTGAATAGTATCCGTTAGACATATTTCGAATTCAATCCTTTCAAATCTTGAAATTAGTACTCCCATGCGTATATCTCTTTTCAGAGAGTTCTGCAAAAGGATAGTGACATTTCTATCAAGCATTAAATGCAGTGTATTATATTTCGTCATATAGTCTCAATGGGCGCATGTAGCTTTCTGAAGCATCACATGTTCCATCTCTCAGAAACTTAGATGTAACTTTGTTTTGTGAACAAAACACAAGTTTATACATAGCTTTCTAGAAGCAACTATCTGAGGAGACTTCTCTCCTTTGTCTTCAGATACCTTTGTGCAAAAGGTCTTCTCCTTTGCTTGATGCCTCCTTCTTGGTCTTCTTCGAGCTAACTAAAAATTACATTCAGAAACCTAACATCCCTATTACAAGGTTTCTAAAAACTATCATACTTGGCGTATTTCTTCTTTACAATGCTCAAATGAACTAAGAGTACTATACAATATACACCTTTATGAAATTTTAGCTTCAAGACTTCGAACTTGTTTTCCTTGGTTTTCTCAGTACCGGCACAGATATCTTCTATCAGTTGCCAGGCTACTTTCGCCGTCTTTGCACACCACATTTTGCATTGTATATGCTCAGTTGTCAATCGAATGATGATATTACGAGCTTGACCATCCAATCTATGTCTCTTGACATCTTCCGATGTCCAGAGTTCACGAGGTTTATCTTCATACTTAACTTGTCCAGTAGCGACACGACCACTATTGCTAGTAGAAGCATCACTAACTTCAGCGTCAATGTTTCCGCGACCGTCATATACCTCAATCACTTGTTTGAGTTGTCTGATCCTGATTGTCCCTTCTCTGATGATATAAATCATCTCATCATTGATGGTCTCAAGATGTAGCATCATGTTGTTCTTCCATTTCTCGTAATTCTCGGGTTTAAGAACCGGAGCATCACTCAGATACATACATGCACACTTAACACACAATTAAAAACGTCCTCGTAAAGCGATAAAAACTTTACCTATGTGAAGGATCGAGGTTCAGTGCAGAAGGCTGGTAAACCTCCTGCTGATACCACTTGTTGGTCCAGATAACGGCAAAGGTA
>JAYMSP010005294.1:0-13998 GCA_036897095.1 Plantago elongata | reverse complement strand
TATATATATATATATATATATATATATATATAATATCCGAGAGCTTAGGCTCTCTTTTATAAAAAAAAAAAAAGATCAGATTGAATCTTGGAGTGAACAAGAAGCAAAGGACTAATAATGAAGCGCATCTTAGTTGGTAAGACGCTTCACCTCCAACCAACCAATAGGTCGGGAGTTCGAGTCACCCTTCAGCCGTTTCAAAAAAATAAAAGAAACAAAGGATTCTTGACAGTTGAGATTTTGTGGACTCTCGAAGATAAGGATAAGTAACAAAACCCATGGGCTTGATCCGGTCAGAATGAACATCTATAAATACAAGATCAAGCTCATCGTTAATGGTACTTCGTGAAAAGCAAGAACTTCTTGTTATAAGCATAGATACTCTTCACGTTTACTAGTCTTTGTAAACTTCTAGCTAGGTCTTCTTGATATATAGATAGATTTAGAATAGAATTCCTCAATTCTGGCTAATGTTTTATGGTTCAAGGTCTTTTGAATTTTTTTGTACCCATTACTTATTTTAGTGGACATTTGTCGAGAGGCTTCGGCAAAGTATATATCTATACACCTGCTAAGATTATTTGCTTGTTGATATGTTTATTTCCACTACTTTGTTTCATACTCTATTACATACACTATTGTATCAACTTTGATACCAACATTAATGAAAACAACATAATAAGTAAAAAAGTACTGGTCCTATATTTCCTTATTGTTCATTAATTTTGTGGCAGACCAAATTATGCACACTAGCAAAACAACTTACAAAATATCTAAAACTTTGTTAGGATACTCATCACATATAAAGCACGGTATATACAACCAGTACAAGGTATAAAAGTTGAATAAATTAGTTGGACACGAATCGAATACGAAAATGAAATATAAAATCCACTAACGTATGTGCAAGATCAAGAGTTTACAACATGATAAGCACAAAAGTTTTAGAGCAATAAGAATTATCTAAGAATGATAATAAACAGTATATCACAATGGAACAAATTGAAGTGGAACAAATTGAAGCGAACAACATCAATCCGAGAGATTCTTTTCATGGGTGAATGATACCATGAAATTTTTCTTCAAGAACAAGGTTGGAAGAACAAAAAAAAAAGAAAAATATGCTAATATCGATCATAGTATACTACTCCATTTATTGCGAAAATTTAATACATTAGAATTGAAGATTATTTTTAATGAACCTTTTAGCCCATTTTGAATTTACACCCACACCTTTTTATTTTGGAATCTGCACTTGAACGTTTCAAATTATTGTGGCTTCACACAAAGGTGGATGCCGTTAATGACGTCCGTTAACTGAGGGTAAAAAAGGTCAGTGAGCAAAAGGTGAAGGACTGGAATTTTAATACCAAAAAGGTTGAACCACAATCACTCACACACACAACCTTCCTTAAAAATCTCCCCACTTGCGTCTCCCGCAACGGATGCGGCCTCAGCTCCAAAGTCGGCGGCCGGCTTGGATGCACCGGTGGCCTAAAAACCCTGCTCCCGCCGCCCGATCCAGCGAATTCAGGCAGCGGTTGGTCAGGGGAAGGAGACGCGTTGCTGGAGAGCTTCCGGTCGAGGAACTGGAGCATGTAGTCGAGACGGCGCTGGTAATTGGAGGAGGTGTCGTTGTCAACGTCCTCCTCCGATGAGGAGTCGTAGAAGCGGTCGAAGATTCTAGGGGTTTTTTGGTAATTGGAGGTGGAGTCATCGTAGCTGAGGTTTTTGGTTGTGGTAGTGGTGGTGGTGTCTTCTTCATCGTCATCGGAGTCATCGGAGCGGAAGGTGAAGGACTGGGAGTAGGTGCTGTGGAGAAATGAAGGTTCTAGGTTTTGGTCATCCCTTATCAGCACGTGAAGCACACGTACACTGACGGCCAATTTAACACCGTCCATGCCGTGTGTTAACTAGTTCTGTTGACTAACGTTCAAGTGCAGACTCCCTGAAAAAAAGGTCTTGGTGTAAATTCAAAATGGACTAAAAAGTTCAAGTGAAAAATAAATTTTTCTCTTATTTTCAATATTTATGAGGTTTTGTAAGAACATTTAAAAATATTAAATATATGAATTTTTTAAGGTCGGTGAAAGTAAACTTAGAATTACAACTTACACCAACTTAATTACAACTACAGTATTTATTACAACTTACACCAACTTAATTACAACTACAGTATTTGTAGAAAACTGCTACTAGCATAAATTAGGCTTACCAAATTAGGGGTTTGGTAGTACTGGGATTGAAGCTGCTTGTACAAGTGAACAGATGAACTTGGATCCGGGTACATGCAATAACTTTTAATTCGTTCATTTTGTGCCCTGTCTTTCTTCCTTTCTTCTCAATCAACTCCTGATAAATATCATTTCAATCCTTTTCACATAATAATATATATAGTACTTGAGGTAAAAATGATTTTGTTAGTCTTCCATTTGATACGATTGTACAATAACAAAATATAGTTAGCATCAAAGTGTAAATATTAAATCTTCACGTATAAATACCATAATCGCTTTCGTTGAAGCATGAGACTAACGTGTCGGAGAGAAATAGCTAGCGTAGTAGAATGATTATGCATAGCTGAAATTCAATAGTCTAACTTTAACATATACCCACCCCTATTATCTATCATAATGTAATTATCAATGTCTTATCTAATCGAGAAAACCACTATGCAAGGTCATGAGGTTAGCTTCTTAATCATAATTACACTTAGAGATAAGAATAAATAACCTGTAATTATCAACTGACCTTTTTATCCCATTTACACTCAATATAGTATAAACCACCTTGATTCCATCACATGTACGTTAGTTCATAGGCAGAATTCTTTGTTTATTACTCTCTAATGGAATCAAGATTATGGCAGTCGTTTTGTATTAAGATTCTATAATTAATTAGAATTAGTTAATGGTGATATTGGTAAACTGGAGCCTCCTTCGTCAGTTTGCTTTAAAATAGTAGTAGTACTGTAGTAGGAGTATGTCTGGGGTACTGGGAGATTACTTGTACATTTGATGGGTAAATTCTTCTATTTCCTTGTAATTTTTCCCTTTCATTTCCTATATATATAATCCTTTGTAATTTTCCTCAAATATCTAATAAATCTTATCGTATTCGTTTGATCATTATACGAGTACAATTATTTAAAAAAACTCAAAATTAAACTTCTTCAGCAACTTTCCATATATTATTAATTTATTTAAATTTTTAAAGTGATTCGTAATTAATAAAGTAGGTAGTCGATAAGTAATTAGAACTTAAATCAAAACTCAAGAAGGTTGCATGTGTACACACAACTTATTTTTCTAGTAGCATAATATGGATGAAGGAAGACGACATGTATATAAATTGAAATTATAATTTTAATGAATTTCTTTTCCTTTATTAAATCATCAATAGTCACGTAGTGTACCCGTGTATTAAATATTTCATATTCAACGGGTACATGAGCGGAGCCAGAATATAAAATTGACTAGGACTACTATTGTTAATAAATTTTTATTGAAGAGCGAATAATTTTTTTACAAGTATATATGAAATATAATAAAAATAATATTATTATTTTACTCGAAAAACTATTATATTTTTATATCTTAATAAAGAAAATAGAATTTCACATTAAAATGAATAGTGCAAAATGTTGAAAAATCGTAAAACTATAGTAATAAACAAAAAATTATAGAGGTCTACATACTTTCGCTCTGAATGGGTGAGTATTGATGTGTTTGGAACCTAATTTGTGACATTAACCCATGGAACAAGCAAGGAAATGACATATTCACATCTAATCATAAATTCACAATTCATGGTCTCACTCTCACTAGATAAGAAGTTACATACACGAAAAAAGCACAATGTCCAGTCTAGTTCTTTTCTAAAATTACGAAACGCAGTAAAAGTTGAAATATAATCGACGGATGTCGTTCATCTATAGGTCAAGACAAAATATCCAGACCCTTATGAACCCAATAATTATGATCACAGTAATAGTAAAAAGATAGTACTGTACCAATAATGTAGAAACTTCCAAAATGTAAGACTGTGAAAGGTAAGATTTTATTACTGAGGACAACCCTGCTGTATGCCACAATTCCTTGTTTGGGTGGTGGATAAGATCAAATCAGATAAATAACTGCCCTGCACTAACCTTTTTACCCTTAAATGGCCACTGTACAAACTCCGATCCCCAATTCACTTTTATGGACCACATGGTCAACTAATATAAACTTTTATCTTTTAATTGGGAAAGTTTAACTGTTTCAAAATGACACAGATACTCGCTCCGTTTTAAATTTATACTCCTACAAGTTTGGACATAAATTTTAATAAAAAATAAAATATGATAGATGGTGATAAAGTAGTAGAGATTGTGATAAATTAAGAAAAAGAATGAACAAAGTAGGTAAATAGTAATTAAAGTATGATATATAGTGTATAAAGTAGGAGATATATTTTCTATTTAAAGGATGAGAAGATAAGTTCTAAAACAGAAAAAAAATAAAATACGTGAAGATGAACTTGGAATGGGGTGCGTATGCCCATAAATATATACCCTCTAGGTCAACATTAAACCTATTCAACAATTGTCCATTCATTTTGAACGTTCTGTTAAAGTTGTCCACTTTCATTTTTTGAACACTTGATAGAAGATATATGTATTCCATCTCACCGAACTTCATACATTATAATTGACATGTAATTTTTGGTGAAAATTTAAAGTAAAGATAAATATTAAAAATGTAGGGAAAATATATAATTGTAGTGGTAAAATGTGTAGTTTATGTGACTGTTTGTGATAGAATTCCAATTGAATTGACTCTGATATATACTAATTAGTCCCTCTCCGCTCTAAAACGATCCGAGATGCACTAAGACGATCTCTCAAGCTAAACAGGTTCCGATCCAAACGACGAAGTTCCGATCCGCAGTACTTATGGTCCAAAGCTACATAACTCAACCCTTGAACATAGAACTGTAGCCATCATTGCTAAAGTGTGGTCCGATCGGTCAATGATCCGACCCCAGGTTATACTTGACATCACAAGTCCTCGACAGTTGTACTTAGGCCCGTGTTGGAGACGTGCCTCCTAGTTCCGGCGCCACGTGCCTCCATACCGCTAGACCGACAAAACTCCTATAAATACAGAGTATTTATGCCTCATAAATGTAAGCAACTACCACTAAATATACTACTCTCTAGACTTTAGAGGACCGAGTCCGAGCTCTTCAGCCTAAACACATAAAGTCCGAGCCCGATTTGTCTTAGGAAAACCGGCCCAACATGGTCTAACCCCTTCTCCTTTTCTATAGTGCAGGATTCAAGTGTTGTCGCCTCGGACCAATCATCTCCTCAGACACATCATTGCCTCGGACCTTACCTTGACTCGGAATTTCAGAAGAAGACCAGATCCAAACCGTGACCATACGAACCAAGACTTATCCTTTCACCTAGAAGAACTTACTCAACGAACTAAGAAGCACTAGCCTTTGCTGATCAGCGGACTTTGCCTTAGCCGGATTTGTACCTTATCATATTGGTGTCGTATGTGGGAATCTTTTTCCAATCAGAACAAATAACCATGGCACCAATTAGGTGACGAGGATCTACTAGAGGACAAACATCTGCTAGAGGAGGAACTTCAAGTAGAGGACAAGAAGGCGATCAGAAATACACCAACAAGAAGGCGATCAATAAGAGCAATATCCCGAAGAGAAACGACCACTAATCCACCAAGGACAAGCACCACAATGTCCGATGCTGGACCAGGAGGCCAAGCAAGAACAAGATCCAATAGAAGAGTAAATAGTTTGAGCCCATTGAGAGAAGAGAATAACAGAGACGGAGCGGAAGCCAGCCTCTCTACAAATGAAGTACTACGGTAGAATCCTATAGCTCCCGAGAACCCAACTCGGGTGGGTCCGTCAGTCATCTTTCCACAAATTACTGATGATATACTATTGGCAGGATACTCTGAGGCCCAGTTACTGTTACTTTAAGCTGCGCTGGACTTGAGAACAAGAAATCCACCAATCATATATTTAGTTGATGATGCAGAGCCAGAGCCCGAAATAATTGAACCCCCTCCAAGTAATGACGAACAAAATCCTCAAGAACCTCCACCCTCAATACATTCGAACCCCCGTGAAAATAGGAGAAGAGGAGGTGCAAGGGTGAGATGAGATTTAAGGAACGTCTTGAATCGGAGGACAAGAATGACACAGAATTGCCGAGTGGCTCGATAGATTAGCAGGGAACCTGTACAGGAAGAAATTCATATTGAATCCTCAGCTCAAAATAATCGCACATATTCTTTGGGGAGGGGAGAAGCTAAGTACTACTCAGAGAGAAGTGATACTAATCATTATCAAGGCGACACCCCCTAGGGATCACAGGAGGAATCATAATGATAGAGGTGTATCAAGATCTCCCATCTCCAGAAAAGAGGGCTCATACCAAGAGAGAGGACGTAGCCCTCAAAGGAGGGAATACAGAAGACATAGTCGGTATAGGAGCAACAGGTCATACTCCAGGAGGGAGAATATGAGCAAAAAGGACAAACTCAAAGAACAGGTTAAAATACATGAAGCAGCCTTGAAAGTTGAACGAGGAAAGCTAGAATCCCTGACGCAATCAAGAGATATCATGAAATACGGACTGCCTATAGACCCACTCTACGCAGAAATGAGAAATACACGATTGCCCCCATGAATAACAATGCCTAGTTCAAAAGAAGTCTATGAAGGAAATACATGTCCTACAGATCATATAATCCGTTTTGAATCCTCTGTCTCTGGAGCAGGGATCCCTAAAAATGTCAAAGCTCAGAAATTTCCCGAGACTCTACATGGAGTTGCTATGAACTGGTGGAAACGCCTCTCCGCTAACTCCAATACCTCTTATTCACAAATGATAGCAAAATTTACCATGCGGTTTGATAATTTCATTGAGATCACTCGTCCAATAATTTCCCTAGTAGAGATAGTACAAAGGAGAGACGAGACCTCAAAACTTACACAAGAAGATTTGAGCAAGCTGCTCTATTAGTAGAACCACATTCACTCAAAGATCGAGTATTCAGGTTGGGAGAAAATACCCGAGATAAAGAATTCCGTCACAAGCTGATTGATGCTGAGATCACCACTGAAATAGAACTCAGTGATGTGGTCAAAAAATATATCAACACCCACGAAACTTTGGATAAAATGGTGGATAGAGCAGAAGTTGATAGGACGGGACCAAAGCCCCAGAACACAACAAGCCTGTTACGCAGTATCAAGAGCAAAAGAGAAAGACAGATAAGCGAGGGAAGGTGGAGGAATGGAAAGACCACACACGGAGGATGTATCTAAACTATTCAGATCTCAAGGCACCAAAAGAACAAATTCTCACCACAATGCAAAATCAAGGTCTTCCCTTTGAATGGCCAGCAAAGCACCGGGAGTGTAGATACACCAAAGACTCTAATGAATATTGTCATTTCCATCGACAGACAGACCATCCTACGGGAAAGTGTATACATCTGAGGCCAGAGATACAGAAGCTGATTGAGCTAGGATATTTGCAAGAATACGTACATTATGAAAGGATCAACCAATCAGAGAGGATATTCGGAGGAACCCTGTGGAAGGGAACAAAGGGGAGACTCCCCCCGGTAGACTCCAAAACCAGCCAAAAGAAATCTTATGAGAAAGAAAGAAACAACAATCATCGGCGTTCCCATAGCATGAAAAGAGGAAATTCCCCACCTGGACCCCCGAGTCACAAAGAACATCGGGATAATAAAAAATCTCCGAGTCCACCAATAAAAGCAGGGCGCATAGCTTATTTGGGGAACCAACCAGCTAGCAGAAGGGATAACCCAATGATCTATGGTCGGATCCCTAGTATAGCCGGTGGACCGATAGGGGGAGATCCTTAAGGACCGATTGACCTTCCGAAAGTCTCCCGTCCCAAGTTTATGCCTCCCAGTTCGGATCTTGGGCCTCTTCCTCGTGACCATCATAGTCGTCTATATCAATAGGCTGGTCATCAAAGCCATCTAGATCAATAGGTTGTTCGGGTCCTCCCTCATCATAGTCCAATTCACTATAAGACGAGTCACTCCCTGACTCAGAACCATGCTCAGTCGACGAGTCCAACCCACTCCCCTCCGGAACAGTCGGTTCCGACTCAATCTCAGCATCGACTTCCGGAATAGTATTCGTTTCAAAACGAGTTTGACGCGTCATCGGGTTTTCATCGAGCGACATTGGTGAATGAGGATCGGCCACCTTAGCATTGGTATCCGGAGCATCGTCTACTAATCGAATCCGAGAAGGCCCGGCTTCATCATTTCCAGAGATAGGTAGATCCGACATGCTTGGGGATCTGATAGCAGAAGCCCTAAAGTTATAACCTAAGTTGAAAAGAAAACCGTCATGAGATTCCACTCGGGTCGGAACCGGTTCAGGTTCCGACGGACGGCTAATTTCGATGCGAGAAGAAGGAAGATTAACGGCGTTCGAAGGTCCTACAATATTCCGTTTCACCCTTATCAATTCTATTTTCGGAGGAGGCGGAGCTTCGACAACATCTGACCCCTGATCGGATTCACTTAAGTTCATTACTAAGTCCGGGTTCTGATTCACTTCCTCATCATCACTCTCATACAAATCTCCTAAGTGTTCATCTCCTATGGACATCGACATCACTACAAGGTACGAGCAGGGGAATCTACAGAAGAAACCTATGTCAGATATTCGCATAAAACCTAGGCCCCATACTTGGACCTCCGATCAAATACAAAAGAACAGAAGCAGGAAAAAGAAATACATGAAAACATACAAATTCCGAAGCAAAAACACTTTACAAAAATGAAGACTTATTTGATAAAGACTGAAAAGAGAACCAACGAAAGACTACGCTCGGA
Source organism: Plantago elongata (assembly GCA_036897095.1). Lineage (NCBI taxonomy): Eukaryota > Viridiplantae > Streptophyta > Magnoliopsida > Lamiales > Plantaginaceae > Plantago > Plantago elongata. The sequence continues at coordinate 5,086 of JAYMSP010005294.1, read as the reverse complement.
ATTGATTTTCTCACTCTAAATCTTGGATCGGATCGTTCTTTATCTCTCTAAACAATCGAAGATTTGCAAAAGTGGTAAAAAGGAGGGTATTCACCCCTATTTATAGAAGTTAATGGGCTGGTCTGACCAAGCCCATAGGCCCCGGTTAGGTCCATTATCGAGATATGTGCAACTGCTCATTATGACGAATTGAACCAAGGGCCGGAAGTGCCCAAATGTACTAATTCTCCGGTCGAACAAGCTAGGATGGACCGAAAGTTTCATCGAAAAACTACAGTTAGATCGGAACCTGAGACAGAAAAAATTCCGACCTCGCAATACAACAAATTGTGACATCGGAACTGGGGGGACTTATCATATATTACAAACTTATCAAAAGCTCCCATCGGAACTTCCGCAGCAAGAATTTCAATCTGAAAGAAAGACATCCACAACTACAAACATGTTGCTCATCTCAGACGTCTGAAGAAAATGACCCGACAAAAATTTCGACCCAAAGGCAGAGATAACTTTCATCGGGTCGTCTACTCCTAGACGACCGAACCAGAGCTAACAAAACTATCTACACAAGAGAGAGAAATTTTTGGTTTATTTCAAGAATGATGCTTTAGGAGAAAGTGAGTTGAAGGGGGTATTTATAGCTGCTCAAAACATTCAATGAACGCCACGTGTCCGCCAGCTTGTCAGATATTTACGCATTGGGCCTGGGCCAAGACCTTCGAGAGAAGCCCACGACAACTGATAATTGGGCCGAAATGGATCTGATTGAACCAAGAAAGCAAAGAAATTCCCGATCCGGAAAAGGCCTCGGAACTTAAGAATTAAATTCTTCAACAATCTCTTACTGAGATTCTCGAGAACTGGGGGACTTATGATATATACTAATAAGTCCCTCTTCGCTCTAAAACGATCTAAGACACACTAAGACAATCTCTCAAGCTCAGGCGACCACGACAGGTTCCGATCCAAATGATGAAGTTTGGATCCGCAGTACTAATGGTCCGTACCTACATTACTCAACCCTTGACATAGAACTGCAGCCATCTTTGCTAAAGTGTGGTCCAACCCGTCAGTGATCCGACCCCAGGTTGTACATGACAGCACCAGTCCTCGACAGTTGTACTTAGGTCCGTGTTGGAGACGTGCCTCCTAGTTTTGGCGCCACGTGCCTCCATACCGCTAGACGATCGACAAAACTCCGAGCTGTCAGAGCCAAACCTCCGGTGGGGTTGCCCTATAAATACAGAGCATTTATGCCTCATAAATTTAAGCAACTACCACTAAATATACTACTCTCTAGACTTTAGAGGATCGGGCCTGAGCTCTTCAGTCTCTAAACACATAAAGTCAGAGCTCGGTTTGTCTTAGGCAAAGCGGCCCAAAAGGGTCTAACCCCTTCTCCTTTTCTATACTGACGGATTCAGGGGTTGTCGCCTCGGACTCATCATTGCCTCAGAATTTCATAAGAAGACCAGGCCCAAACCGTGACCATACGAACCAAGACTTATCCTTTCACCTAGAAAAACTTACTCAACGATCTAGCCTTTGCTAGATCAACGGACTTTACCTTAGCCGGAATTGTACCTTATCAGACTCAAATTAAGTTATTTATACACAAAAGAATTAAATTATAATTGAGACAATTCAACTCGAGTTATATCTCAGACAGGACAAAGATTATTGATCATTATTTTAGACTACAATCGTTTCATTTTTTATAATGGTTATTAAAGTTAACCTTTTTTTGTCATTTTAAGTATGAGGCATTATTAAATATTTGTGTGTAAAAATAATTTCTTAACAATTGATATACATACTGAGTAGTTGATTTTATCTGATGTGTGAGTCTAACGTCACTAATGAAGTCTAGTTGAGTATGATATTAGACGAGACGACTTGTGCATCCTAACCTAACATAATATCAACTATTACAGTTTACGAACGAAAATGATCCAAATTGAAACTCGAGTTATTACACCTTCAAGTCGTAATACCAGATACACAACCATTTGGCGTTATCAATAGTAAAATACATGACACATACAATTCATACCTTATCAAGTGAGCCGAGCTATGATTCAGCCTACACCGTCCCAAGTTTACCCCACTAAACGACAAAACACCAACTGGAAAAGGCAAAAATTTGGAAACAAAATATTGATAGCTATGCAAAATATACGTGGCAGTTAACAAGCACAATAGGTTACTGCTCCTTCTCATTCCTCTGTTTTGAATGGACCCCACTCCAAACTAAAACCACTATACACTCCAATTTCTATTTAAACATATAAATACTCACTCACCATTCTTCCCACTTCTCCGATCCACCACCCTCCCAACCCTTCCCTCCGCCGCACCGGCAGCAGAAGGGTGTTGTTAGTTGTTACACACTCACAAAGTCCGATGAGATCTATGGTGGGTCTGAGTGTAATTCTTGAAAACCGCAAGGATCTGTCCACAAGAAAAGTTGTTAGCAAAGGGAGTATGATAAAACCACCCTCTTCTCCTTCTACCAATAACCCTCCTTCTCCTTCTTTTTATGGCTCTTCTTCCTTTTCAAGAAACTTTATCTATCCAAATAATAATAACATGATGAGTTGTTTTCTTGACTGCTGTTTTCTCTGCAACCAGAAAATCCTGCCTGGAAAAGACATCTACATGTACAAGTAAGCACCTTTCTATATATATATTGCGTATCGTATGTACGTATGTATATACTCTCTCCGTCCCGTACCCATGTTAAATACATTTTGCGTATAATTTAGAAGTAATTTGTGGTTAAAAAAATTGAATCTTTGAGGGTAATTTGTGGTAAAAATCGAATCTTTAGTATCGGGACGGAGAGAATATAAGCTATAATTGTTATGGTAAGAAGGTAAATTGAGAATTAGTATTGGATTGGTGTATGTGTATACTAGAGGGGACATGGCATTTTGCAGCGAGGAGTGCAGATGCAGGCAGATATTCATGGATGAAGACGATCTGGAGGCTAAGAGTGGTTGTACCAGATCAGACTACAACTGTTCATCTGCAGCAACTGTTGCATCTTCTTCAGGGAAATCTGCAGCAGCAAAGAATCATCGAGCTAATAATAATGCTTTTGCGTACTAATCATGGATCATCAGAACGTCATTATCTTTGATCTTAAATAGTTTATGAATTTACATTTCTGCCCTTGGTACACTTTGTTTTTTCCGCTGAGAGTTGGGTTTTTTTGACCTTTTGTTTGGCAATAGGTTTGACATTTAGCGGAGAAGAAACTGGGATTTTTTGTTTTTTTGTTTTTTTTTTTTGGTTTTTTTTAATGATGATGATCAGTCGGAGGGTGTTTTGGGAAGTTTGAAAATAGGTTGGATGGGTGAGTGTTGTTATTATTTGGATCTGATGATGAGTTAATAAACTAACTCTATTTGAATATGGTTTGTGATTTTGAATGAAAGAGTGAATGGAACAACAAACTATGTTATGTTATGTTTAATTTGTAATGTTCCTGAATATACAACAAGTGTCGACCATGCACTGTTTCTGTTTTTGCCTGATTGATTTTTGGTGCATTTATTATTGTCCAACAATATGTTCATTTCGAAGTGAAGCAAGGTCGATGGTGATAGTACTGTGGTGGTTCTCGAATAAGTGGAGTCGAGCTGAACTGAACATCAACTGAATACAATAGGAGCACTCTAAATTCTATTAGTAAAAGCAGATGATGTGTGAGTTCAACAATAAAAATCGTGAATAAATTTGAGCCCGAGTAATTGGTCCATAAATCAGCTATTCCTATAGCTAATCGCATAGTTGTATACACATTCGCCTCAACACGCATATGCACTATGTATTAAATGATTCTTTAAACAAACAAGCTAATGTCTGAGCACGACAAGTACTAATTTGTTCGCTGAAAGAGCAGAGCTTCAGCAAGAATAATTGAGCTTCACGTAACAAAGGGTTGATTTCGACCTTTAAACGTTCGAGCTTGACACGATTACTTTATCGAGCAAGACACTGCTCCTCGTTGATACAAGTAGACACATGGACGTCGTTAGGCATGTTAACACATTGATTCCGTTATGAACTGTGATGAGTTTCGTTTTATTCATGACTGATGTGTCATCGGATAAGAACAAAGAGAATCAAGAATCATCGTACGTGCGTATCTCTGGTTTTTTATTATAATTATTATACATTTATATGCATATTATGTGGTATAGTACTAATATTATTACTGTTTCAATTATTGGTGCTTTGTCTTTTAAATGGAAGCAACTTGCTAGTTCACGTGATTATTTCTAACTTTACATGATTCTGTTTTATAATCAGCAATTCTTGCTTTGTACTTTGGTCAAGTAATATCGGAGGTCAACGGAGCGGTTTTATTTTCTATGTTAAATTTGTAATACCTCCTGATAAAGATTATACTTGTCAATTTCTTTACGTGTGTTTGTATTTTGCAATTCGAAAAGTATCATGAAATAAAACATGATGGGTATAAGATCGTGTTTATGTATTAAAAACATTATTTAGATATCAATCAATTATGACTTTTTACGTCCAATTTTATTCGAGCGTGTGTTAATAATAAATTGCAACTTAATTGGTAATACACTTTCTTTTCAACTTAAAGGTCGGGGTTAGATCGGGAGTTGAGAAATTTAATGTCCATGTGGATTGGAGGTGTGTTCAACTCTTGTCCCAAAATATATATATAACTAGTACTAATCTGTGACGTTGCCACGACATTTTAACTTTTAATAAGAATTAAATTTAGAAGAAAACATAGCAGATGATCGAAAAGTCATATTATAATATTTAAATATTAAACACATTGAATTTGTAACGCCCCAGATCCTAGTCCGGACGTCAAGAACCATGTCAACCTCCAAAACTCAATATATATACCATTAAAATACTTACAACCACCAAAATACATACGATATTCGTAAAGTAGTTTCACCACAAACCGATAAGTTCAGATTTTGAAAATCAAAACCACAAACCAACATAATATTTATATAAGTTCAAAACAGAAGTAACCCACGTCGTAGCGTGGTAGTTTTGATCCCAGCGTAGTCAGATAGCCTAATCAATT
>JAYMSP010005293.1:0-13999 GCA_036897095.1 Plantago elongata | reverse complement strand
ATTTGCTTAAGTTGTAGACTGAGAATCACAGGTGGTGCAAATAGGTGATTGCGCATCCATTTCGGCTATAGTTTTGGACCAAAGTTGCCTTTCTCCCGTACAATGGGGAGTAGAAAACAAGGCAACCGGATCACAAGTCAATGTGCAGCAGCAAATATCATAACTTTGATCTCTTTGAAGTTCATGGGTGCCATGGAATACGATAATATGTTTTTCAGATTATTGTCGTACAGATTTCCCTGTCTCCAAGTATTAAGAAATCAACCAGATTGCGATCGTATGTGTCCTACTGTCCTCTAGAGAAATTTTCAAATGTAGAAGTTGTAAGTGAATGATAAATTAAAAGATAAATTGAATAAAATAATATAAAGTAGAAAAATATATACAATAAATAATTAGTTCTTTTCATTTATATATTAGTAAAAGTTAATATTTTCTACCGTTAATCAGAGGGTTGCATTAACTATTGTCAGTCAATGTATCGACACTTTACATTCAACAATTGATCTCCATCGCTCTCAACCACAACATTTTATTATATTTAAAAATATTAACCTCTCCACTATTTTTTAATAAAAAGTAATTAAAAATATATTTACATATACATTTATAAATTATAATTATATACCTTAAAGGCTTAAAATTATAATTACAAACAAATATCCATAACATTTCCCAATTCAATACCGTCAAATAGCATGATAATTCTCTTTCGCCTTCCATCCAGGCATTTTCAACCTCAATTAACAAGCTAAATCCATAACCTTCATTAATTAGTGTTCAAAGATTAACTCATGATTATTAGCCGAAATTGGTGCTTTGAGATGATGATCTGATTATTGGGTAAGGATAAGTGAATTGTTTTGATTCACTTTGATTATTGGTTTTGATTAAATTTTAATTTTAATTGAAATATTTTAATTTTTAGTAGTGAATTTTTAGTGTATGAAAATTATTGTTTTTTAATATATTTATATTTTTTAGGGCGAGATAAAATGTTAGAGCAACAGGTAGTGCAAAACCTCGTACGACACGAGCAACACCCCATGACAACATTTAATTGGTGTGAAATGTAGCAGATTGTTCGTTAATTTTTTAATCTATGGTTTAAAATATGTGTCTGAGGTTAGTCAGGGCTTACACTATTACAATCAACCATGCAAAATATTCGTTCCACCAATTTGTCCAGAAACTCAGCCTTGTTTCTCTTGGCTTCTTCAAACTTTGATGTCCCAGTCTTCCTTTTCCAATTTGATACCACAACGTGCAATTTTCCCTTGGTCCTATACCAAATTTATGATAAGATGTCCACAACTGTCAATTTTGATTCAGACTAATATTATTAATAGTTATATCTAGTTTAACAAAAAACCGTCAATTTTGATGTCATTTATGATTTATTACTTTGCGGTTATACTGCTGTCAATATTTTGAGTCAGACCTTTGTGCATGATCGTTGTTTGGTGTGGTATAGCTGCCGTTTTTAATTATGTATTAAACTTGATGGGAAGGTTAAAAATATAAAACATATATTATAGAATGGATGAAGAAAGTGTATTAGTCAAAATTCGTTATTATCTACTAGACTAACGGGTTGATCCACTAAGATTATGGTCCAATTTATATTTCACTGACGAGTCAATCTCGATTGTCTTCGTACGCGACTGAACTCTAAAGTTCGACTAGCAGAGCCATTCGGCTAAGCAGTCGACATGCCACCTAGGTCACTTAACCTGACAAAATCAGGCAGCTGGTGAGCAAGGCCTGAGCTTATCTAGTCTTGCTCAGCCACCCGAGTGGTTGGCAAGCCAAACAACTTACCTCATATGACTAACCAGATCAGTCTAGGAGGCTAACCAACTTACACTCCTTGATTGACTCGTTCAGTCCACAAACGGCCATCTAGACTTAGTCTAATCCACTAACGTACTCCTCACCCGAAAAGTAGGAGATGTGGGTATGGATTCTAATGGATGGACCATCTATATAGAGGGGCAGGCGGAAGGAAGAAGGGACATCTCATTCTCACTACAAAAATCCTAGCTATCAGTCTTATGCCTCCATCTCGATCACCAACACTCAAGCAGTCAGTCGACCAACGTTCGAGCAGTCAGTCAGTCGACCAACGCTCAAACGCCAGTCAGTCGATCGAGCTCTCAAACTATCAATCAGACAACCACATTGTCCGGCTGTCAGATAGTCGAATTGCCAAGCTACTGACCATCACCTTCCGCCATCTCACCTTACCTCCCAGCGACCACCAGTTAGCTCCTCTCACACGGTCAGCTAGCCAATCGTCGGTAACCACCCCCTTTCTGCCGAACCGTCAAATAGGATAATTCGACCTCCATCATCATCTCTCTCTCTCTCTCTCTCTCTCTCTCTCTCTCTCTCTCTCTCTGAGTCAGTTTGTTTATTCTCTACCTAATTACTAACTTGAGCGTCAAAGTCCCTACGGTCGGCACCACACCGGTGCCCCCCAATTCATCAATCTAAATTCGATTGTAGATTCTAAGCGTTTACAGAAAGTACATTACATGATAACGTATGACTTTGTGAACAAGGACAATAAATTTTAATATCGTTATCACTTGACAACGAGAAAAAAAGACAAGTGAAAAATATTAAATTCTCTAAAGTAGTTTTATAATTCCATTTGCAATAAATTTTCCGCAAGACAGAAAGAGTACGTATTCAAACTATACGCATCTCTTCTACTTCATCTTCATACATTAAGGTTGGTGTTTAGTTTTAGATGAAATGTTGCAATGATAAAATATTTAAAAAAAAAAGTGTACGTAAAGTAAAGATCATTTATTATTCGATGGATGCGAGGTACCTTACATTTTGATAACCTATAGTGACGTAACACTTGCACTTTCTGTTAGACTATGTAATTATATTAGTTTTCTTATTAGATTAGTCTTTTATATTATAAAACTCTATTAAATTAGTTTTCTGATTAGATTAGTCTTTAGATTATAACTTCTTATACTTGTATATATACCCCTTTTAATTCTATGAATAGACGGGGAAAATAGTTCTATCACTTTCAAATAATACTCAAGATTATAGCTAAAACGAGATAAACGTGGCAAAATTCATGCATTTCCTTGGATCAACAATCAAATTTGCTCTATTGGCATAACTCTACCAACAATTACGACCCTAGCATCTGCCAAACTAATATTACAACTGAGATGTGCATCTTGTTTAAATACCATAGCTATACACACTAAAGTGTGAAACCAACATTCTCTATTAGAGTATATAATCATTAAGATAGTGTGTATATACGTAGATCTATCGACATGTAAAGAAATAATAGATATAGTAAATCGTTAATACGAAATAGTCATAAATCCTCGTAATATGTTACTATAGTTCAATTTGTCACAGAGAGAAAGAAATGATATGATATTGTAAGGAAACAAAAATTTAGGTAAATAATATGAATGCAATATACAAGTTAACACTTTGTATATTTGTGCACATGGAAAACCACTTGTATCCTTCATATGCCTGAAAATAAAAAAAAAGTTTACACCTAAGGTTCCATGTTTCCGAAACTCAAGTATTTTGCTTTTTGTGTTATCCTTCTCACAATTTTGCTTTTGTTTTTTATACTTAACAATATATTTCTAACAACGAACTACAATAATGAACTACATGATGAGTTTCAGAATGTCAAAATCAATGTGAAAGGTTTGAGTCCTCAGTGGTTCGACATTATTGCAAGGGAGGGAAATGGTGAAAACATCAAGATGGGCCTTCTGAATATGGAAGCCATGCATATGAATGACCTTACAGTAGGTCATCAGAATGTCGAGATCGTAAATATTCGATTCGAGCCTGCTGGGGAGAAAATTAAGTGGTCAGATATTAATCCTCCATGGTTGGATGATTTTCCACGACCTAAATGTCCTGACATTCCGATGCCTAGATTTGAGGATTATAGTGAAATGGACGTTATAGTTGCTAATATTTCTCATTTCAGAAAATGTGAAGCTGGTGGACTCAGGGATGTTTCTAGACTACAAATGAACTTGATTGTGGCTAACTTACTAGTCAGAAGTGGGACAAAAGGTAATCGACCATTGTTTGCAGTGTTGATAGATTCATGTGAGCCTATGTGGGACATTTTCAGATGTGAAGATCTTGTGTGGCATAATGACAACTCTTGGATCTATAAACCCAGTTTGAGAAGACTCATTCAAAAGGTGCTCATGCCTATTGGAATTTGTGAATATGTTCCTCCATTTTCTCAATTGGGTATGCTTTTTTTGCTATTATATATATATATATATATCTCCTTTACACAATATGGTTATTTAACTCCCTACATATTTCTTACTAGAGTTGTTTTCGTACTTCAGTTGACAAAATATTTCACTTAGTAGAATACATTTTATTTGAAATTATGTATTTTTTTAAAGAAAGGTTGGCGGAATAGATAAGTACGCGCGGTCAAGCTTAATTATTTATTAATTCATCAAATAATAAAAGTCACATATACTATCTTATGATGGAGAAATCAATATATTGATTATCTTCCAACTATACAAGATTCACTTTAATGTCTGGTAATTTTATTATGGAAGTTGGACTAGCCATCTTCTTATAAGCTGTCGACTTTAACTTTTTTTCTGGTCAATTGTGATCAATTATGCATCTCATGAGTAGGTAAATCATATCAGTTGATGTTTAGATGTGTGGAAATTCTAGTTCATGCTCATACAACTTTAGCATATCACCATTTTTCATGATTGAATTAATCCCAGGTGAAGAGTTGTCCATGAGAAGGAAACATAATGCAACACAACCAAAAGAGGCTTATGTTACTATTCTGCATTCATCCGAAAACTATGTTTGTGGTGCAATAACTTTGGCTCAAAGCATAATTCGAACCAACTCAACGAAAGACCTCGTCCTGCTTGCTGATAAACACATATCGGAAAGGTCTCTGGAAGGCCTTCGTGCAGCCGGATGGAAAATCAAGCACATCGAACGAATACGAAGCTCGAAAGCTAAGAAAAAGGCATATAACAGGTGGAATTATACAAAACTACGTATTTGGCAACTCAAAGAGTATGACAAAGTTATGTTCATAGACGCTGATCTCATAGTAAAACGAAACATAGATGATTTTTTCCTATACCCGCAACTTTCTGCTGCATCCAATTACGAAAGACACTTTTTCAACTCCGGTTTGATGTTAGTGGAGCCTTCTATGTGTACGTTTGATACACTAATGAAGAAAAGGTTTGTTGTGGAGTCTTATAATGGAGGAGACCAAGGCTACCTGAATGAGATGTTCATTTGGTGGCATCGTCTTCCTGGAAAGCTGAATTTTCTCAAGGTACTATCGAAACTTCTCTGATCATGGTCATAACATAACACTCATGAAAATTAGCTTATTTCATTTAATTACAAGAATCCCCTTTATATTATTAAAAGAGAGCACAAAACCCCAAGTTCAAGAAATAGCCTCACATTTGCACGGGGAGAAAGGCATCTGTAGTCCTAAAGTTGGGAGTGATGGTACGCACAAGCTAATGTTTGGTCGTCCTGATAATACTAGCTAGTCTCGTTGTTCATAATTTCTAGCAAATTTAATCTTTTCGGTTTAAAATCGACTGTTGACCATGTTGACTGCTAATGTGTCAATATGGTCAACTAGCCTCTCTCGATTTTGACTTTCATGTCACACGCCACATAATACCAGAAAATTAAAAATGTTTAATAAAATATAGAATTAATTTTTAAATACAAAAATGAATTGAAAATGTTTTAGAATAAATGAACAATTTCAATTTATTTTTGTATTTGGAACACTAATTTTAGATTTTATAAACATATTTAATTCATTTTTGTATTTAAAAAAACTAAAATTATATTTTATCAAACATTTTTAATTTTCTGGTATTATGTGGCGTAGTCAAATTCGAGGAAGACCAGTTAACCATGTTGACACATCAGATTGTGTTGCATGTTTTTGATAAATCTAGGGACTCTTACAGATTTATTTCTACTAAATAAAAACTTACAAGTTAAAAAAATAAATGTAAAAGAATATCAATATATGTATTAAAAAGTTAAATCGAAGATTTTTGAAAATTTCTTAATTTCATTTAATTTTGTTTCATAATAGTTGTTACAATTTTCTTTAAATTTAATTTAAACTCTATATTTAGTTTAATATTAATGAAAATACTAATATTGTTAGTATTTATTTATTTATTTATTTCGGAGTGGGTAGGGAGGGGGGTTATTTTAAAAACCTAGAATTTTTTTTTTTTTTTACATTTAACTCTATGCAACACATGGCTACCAATAGTCATGTATATACAATTTATTATTATATATTTGTACTTCTAAATTCAGTATGTATTTATTTATTTAGGGGGGGGAGGGGGTTATTTTAAAAAATTAGAAGGTTTTTATATTTTTTTTTGCATTTAACTCCATACAACACCTGGCTACCAATAGTCGTGTATATACAATTTATTACCATATATTTGTACTTTTAAATCAAATGATAAATAATTCAACACTTTTAAGTTACAACACATACATGTATTAGTTCTAGCTAGGGTGATTCATTTGCATAATGATATGTTGACTATGAATATTCAAAAGGTAAGAATGTATAGTATACCAACTGGATGACATATATTGGGTCGTTTTGGAAAATTAACTGTAACTCGCAGCTGAATAATTAGCTAGTAGCTGGTTAAGTAATTTTTTTCCTCAATAAGTTAACTTGGTTAGCTTCTCAAACTAGTTAGGTTCTCAGCTAGTGTGTTCATGTAACGGACTTTTTATAAAAACGTGAGTTTTTTATTAAAAAATTCATGAAGTTGAAAAGGTAGTGATACACGGAGTTATAATTAATCCAATCGATAACAAAATATTACTCTTTATTTACATAGGTGTAATTTGTAAATATCATGTAGCTTATTTATTCTCATATATGCATACATTTGCGATAGGTTTTCACACGTTGTTTGGATAAGTTGCATCAAGTCCCCAATGATGTGTATACAATACATTACATGGGGATAAAACCATGGAAGTGTCGCGAGCAGTATGATTGCAATTGGAGTTGGCCTGATTTTCGGCAATATGCTAGTGACTCGGCTTATGCAAAGTGGTTGGAAGTATTTTACGCCATGGATAAAAAGCTGCAACAATTTTGCCCGATAACTCTTCAACGATATACAAATCTAACAGATGATCAAATTTCCTTGGTAGGGAAAAATAATGTAACGACAAGCTTGTAGTTGTACTCTTGCTTTGAAAAATTCTACAATTCGATATTTATTTCTATAGTACAATTATTTTGGCCAATGACTATGGGGCTGATTGGTATGACATTTGAATGTGAATTTTGGTGAAATTGTATTTGTAATGAAATTGAAATGGGGTATTTTAAATGTATTTTAGGCCAAATCCATGTTCATCGAGTTAAATGGAGACATTTAAATGCTTGGCAAATCTGTCATTGCATTAGAGAACTTAGTGTGATAGTATGTATTTATATGAATATTGATCCTTCATTTTTCATTAATTAAATAATCGAAAGTTACTGTTACATTGCCTTAGTAACCACTGTATGCTCGTTTGATGATATATTGGAAAGAAAGAAAAACGAAGTCCTTTTCCAACATAGTTTGCCACATTCATGCATGCCCATCGCCAAATTAACCAAGGGTATTGATGAATAGAAATGTACACCTATTATTAATATAATAAGAAGTCTTATAATAAACTTAGTAATACAATATCATATCTTAAAGCTATTTTCAAATATAATTGTCTATAAAATGGTTGATTGTTTTCTTTGAACGGGATATATATTACTTATGAGCATTAAAAGTTACCACAAGCTCTCACTACCTCTCCACCCATACAAGTCTTGAAACATATTAACTAAATACATATTTATCACCAGTTCTTCAATTAAATTTTTAGTTCCATGAGATTTTTTTTAAATAAAAAGCTCGTTACGTAAACGCACAGCTTCTTAAACAAGCTAGCTGATTTGAGAAGCTAATGAAATTAACTTGTTGAAAAGAAAAACTACTAACTACCTTTTCAGCTAGTTTTACTAAACAGAACTTAATACTCTTGATACTTGCGAGCTTTGCACTAGTTCTTAAATAAAGATAAAAATGGCCACCCGTTACTGTGGGTGAGCGCAACCATGTATAGGCATAGGTTTACAAAAAATCAAATCGACTATCTATAGATGAATGATTATTGGGTAGATGATGAGATCATAATTTACCAACTTTGACGGACACATCAACAAAAATAAAATTCCCGTTATCATCAAGTTTGATTTTTTTTAAAATATCTATGTGATATTATAAAATTGCTCAGTTTAATTTTTGTATGCATATGTTATTGTTCGAACAGAGGGTGAATTTGGTATTGGACCTAATTTAAAGGGTGTCATCTGAAATTTTCCATGTTTAGAAAAGTAAATGGCGTTTTACAAGGTTTGATTATATAATGAGTAAAAGTTGAAAATTTGGTTGTTACTTTCCTTGGAGAATTGTACCTCCCTCCCGGTTTTAATTTGTGAGTTAGGTGTTCACATAAAGTATGAATCGAGAATTGAGAAATTTGTACAACAATGAGATAATTAAAATATACAAACCTGCATTTTATCGGATTCTATACACGTTTTTCATCCGTTCCATTTAACTTCTACACATGTCTATTTTGACAGATTTTTATCGCAGATTGTTTATTCGTGATTTAGATCATTAATGTTATTAAAACATACATACCAAAAAAATTCTAAAAAACGGTCATAAGAAGACTAAAATCCAAAGGGGACATGGTTAGTGAAAACATTTCCATTTTTAAGAGTGCACGTTAATGGAACATAAAAGAAAAATGAAAATTTTGTATATGTTATTTAAAGCATAATAAAGTAAATCCTCATTTTTTTATATTTATAAATAAAACTCGGAGCTAAAGTTTACCAAGAAGAGTCAGATCTCTCGTTGCTTCAACAACGTTTTGTTGTATTTAATAAACTGGTATGTACCTACACAACCATTAATTAATATTTTGTCAAATATAATATTCGATTACATTGATTTTTTTTTCTTTTAATCAAGAATGTTGATAAATTTGGACCCGTATGTTCCTAATTCGCCTTTTAACTTTTTTTCTATATGAATTCAAGCGAATAACTGTGCTGAAAATGTTTTAAGCATGTATCATGTTGTTAACAATTACCCACTTCAAGATAAATGGAGAGAAGTGATATAGCAAATTAATTTGATAAAATGTATCGTCAAACAAAGTCCTAATTCTACTTGATCATTCAAAAGTTGAATACACAAAGAGGTAACAACCTAAGATGACTTACATGTCTTCCAAACCAAAACAAATCTCATCCCCATTCATCTTCCTTTGTTTTGCACTTGTTTTCCTTACCATGATTAACTATTTACACCTCACTGTTATCTACACAAGCCAAATACACACTGAATTCCAGAATATATCAGTAAATCTTACTGCCTCTAGAAAGCCAGAGTGGTTTTATGTAATTACAAACGAGATCAAACATGAGACACTCAAGATAGGGCTCGTGAACATTGGTGGAGCCATGGACGAAATTTATCCGAAAGCCGAAATGGTCAAGGTAAATTTTATAAATGTTGACAAAAATATTATATGGTCTGACTTATATCCAGAGCGAATCGATGAATTTGGAAAAACAAAACCGAAATGCCCTCATATCCCCATGCCAAGATTTGAAGATTACCAAGAATTGGATGTGGTGGTTGCTAGAGTTTCAAATGATATACATTGTGGAGTTGGTGGTTTGAAGGACATTTTCAAGTTGCAAGTTAACTTGATTGTAGCTAATTTGCTAGTTAGAAGTGGGAGGATGGATAATAAACCAATGTTTGTTGTTTTCATGGGCTCTTGTGGACCTATGTGGGAGATTTTTAGATGTGACGATCTCTTATGGAGTGATGGAAATTACTTGGTTTACAAACCTGATCTAAGAAAGATTAAGGAGAAGGTTCTCATGCCTGTCGGATCATGCCAACTTGCTCCTCCATTTTCTCATTTTGGTGAGTGTTCTGCCTTTTACTTTATATTCATTTTACTTTTCTTTCTTTTGAGTTGATTGGTCAGTACATGAGAGACATTGTTAAACAATTGAACTACTTTTAGGGGAAGAACCCGGCCTAGAAGGGCTTACTACACACAAGAAAATTGCTAACCAAATAACACAACCAAGAGAGGCATATGTTACAGTCCTACACTCTTCCGAGGACTACATATGTGGTGCAATAGCTCTCGCCCAAAGCATCATTCAGTCAAACTCGACCAAAGACCTCGTCCTCCTAGCAGATGAGAACATATCGCCGCGATCCTTAGAAGGTCTCCGTTTTTCAGGATGGAAAATCAAAAGAATCCAGCGTATACGAAGTCCTTACTCAACATCGGGGTCATACAATGAGTGGAACTATAGCAAACTTCGGATTTGGCAACTCTATGAGTATGACAAAGTCATGTTTATTGACTCCGACCTCATAGTAAAGCGAAACATGGACAAGTTTTTCATGTATCCGCAACTCACTACTTCAGGAAATTACCAAAAACACCTTTTCAACTCGGGGATGATGTTAATCGAGCCGTCTAAGTGCACATTCAAGGCCTTAATGAAGAAACGATTTGTGGTTGGGTCATACAACGGTGGCGACCAAGGGTTTTTGAATGAGATGTTTATATGGTGGCATCGTCTACCGGCTAGACTAAACTATCTTAAGGTTTTTGTAGATCCTAAGGATCATGTACATCAAATACCTGATGATGTTTATGCGATACATTACACGGGATTGAAGCCTTGGAAGTGTAATAAGGTGAATGATTGTAATTGGGATGATTTGGAGTTCCAAAGATATGCGAGTAATTCCGCACATAAGAGATGGTGGCGTGTTTATAACACCATGCCTATGAATCTTAGAAAATATTGCTCAGTAAATTTTTCTCGTTAGACTATTTAACAATCTTTGTAATTGCAATTATTCATGTAATTGACCATTCGCTAAAGCATCATATATTTCACCACTTTATAATTAAAATTTGTAATGCAACAACCCTTGTATGAGTAGGAAAACATACCGGTCTTCTTAACTTTGTCAATCACAACAAAGTACTCTGTCCCACTAGGCATGTCTTGGATTTCCTTTTGTGGTTGTACATTAAAATTCTGATATTAGACTGTCTATTTAAATTTAATTTAAAGACGAAAAATTATTTAAATTTTGAGTTACTATATGAGATTTTATAAGTTATTATTTTTTATACGTTGATGAATAAAGACGGATTACAATGATTTATATTGAACTAGATTAAACCCAACATGATTCTCATACCTTATGTTCCCTAATTATATTACTACCAAATTCCAACCATCTTTTATGAAGAATTGATTTTCCTTATGAAACGTCGAACTCGACTGAATGATATGTGAGATTTAAGTAGTGTTTGTTTTAATTCCTTTTAGTGAGTACTAAATGGGTATTACATACGAGAATTGCATGGATATTTCATGAGTTTGTTACGATCAGAATTTTATGACGAGAATAAAGATCGAGATGAATGAGACTCTCCGAATTGGTTGAGTTGAGAGATTGAATTAATTCTGTAAAACTTCAATTGTGATTACAAATGAGTTATTCACTCTATTTAAACAACAAAAATGGAGAAAATGACATGTAACAGACTCGGCTTTTAACAACCGGCCGATTGATGGCCACACTTCATAATCTCAGCGAACACACGCCTGACTTGAATCTCCAAGCTTGAACCGCTAAAACGTGTTAACGAAGAATGTTTTCTTTCAAAGCAGTTCAATATGGACTCTAGAATCCTGACAGAGTTTCATTGATGGTTAATTGCTTGGTGGTATACTGAAGTACTGGACATGCCCGATTAAGTTCTAGTGCAGTAAGCCCAACCGCGCAGGGCCTCACCTTGCCAGGACCTCCAAGGCCCAATACTAGGATGCTAGTTAAAAAAAATTAATTGGATATCAGAAGAATAACGATTGATGAAGACAGTTACGCTGGAAAAGAGCAAAGAACGGACAGAGACATCAAATTCGGCCGCCTATCTTCAATCTCCTTTCTCGATTTCTTCTTGGCTTCTTCAATCTTCAGCCTAATTTCTTTCAACTTCCATTAAACCATTTATTGAATTCCTCAAATATCGAAGAAATCCGTCCAATTCCTCAAATATGGAAAAAAATGGTCGTTTATTGTTCAATTTTCATTATATAAGTACCCTTCATTCTTCTTATTCTTCTTCTTCTTCTTCTTCTTCTTCTTCTTCTTCTTCTTCTTCAATCCTTCATCCTAGTAACCTTGTTCACATATAAACAAATTAGACTATATAATAAGTAGAAAATTCAATGGTAAATAATGATTAATGACACCTCACATGATAACTAGTAACCTCATCGGCGCATGATGATGTATTCGACCCTTTGATCAACTTTGGACGTGTC
Source organism: Plantago elongata (assembly GCA_036897095.1). NCBI lineage: Eukaryota > Viridiplantae > Streptophyta > Magnoliopsida > Lamiales > Plantaginaceae > Plantago > Plantago elongata. Next base: position 1,452 of record JAYMSP010005293.1, on the reverse strand, counting down.
CTCTGAAGGTAACAAGTTAAGTAATCCTCTGACGCCTTACCAGCATTGCCTGGCTCCACTCTGAGTGACCTACTTGTGAGTAAGCAAACATGTTCACGCCAACCAAGAAACTGTGTACGATCACTTTGGTGTTGCACCACGTAGCTACGAGGATTAGCTAATCTACGATGCTTGATCGGTTGCCTTGGTGGCCACGGTATTGTCTTTCCATAACCAGACTGGCGCATAGCACGATCTGGCATATATGCCTCGCAGATGTCCCGACAATGTATAATGTCCTGATACAGTGATATGGGACAATCACATCCCGGCGTCCTACCAAATGGTGTCCAGCAAACCTGAGTATTCAAATGAATTAGTTAATAATAAATATCCTCATTCAATACATTTCCATATACTAAAATGTAGCGAAGAAAACTTACATAGTCCACAGTAAGACAATCCAACAGCTGTCTGTTTCTCTTAAGTAACTGATCATGGTGTGACTAATGCACCCTAGTTGGTATCCATCTATTTGCGTAGGGAGCAAATTATACATGCTCCAACTTCTTTTTTCCCCGGAACGTAGGAAAGTATTCATAAATCAATGCCTACAATAAATGAGTTACATAAACATTTATGTAACGAGTATATAAAAAATTACTACCACATTGTCATGTGCAACTCCAATCATCTAAAAACAAGAATACGTGTATAAAATTAAACATGCCTGAAATAATGTCAAACATCCAACTATCTCTTTGCAACCAGCTCGTGTAGCCTCTCCAAGTTGTCTATACATGTTAGCTAGCGTAGCAACACCCCATGCATATGACGACACAATCAAAGGATCATGCAAAAACTCTACAAAACTAGTATGGAGGTGCGTGGTTGTTTTCTCAACAAACAATGTCGTACTCAACAACCAAAGCAGACTAGCCGTAAACAATGGAACGCCAATCAACTGAGCAACTCTCCCCTCTATTGCGTCAAACTTACACCGACCACTCTTCCAACCAATCATCTTCTCTAGTCCCGCATCATTTGCTATATTCAACAGAAGAGCCATTTTCCCCAAACAACTCTGACGTCTCTGAGTGCAGATAACTGGTTTACCCTGGACAGGTAACTTCAACAGATAATATACATCATGAAGTGTGATAGTCATCTCACCAAATGGTAGGTGAAAGCTATTGGTCTCATGCTGCCATCTCTCTACAAAAGCCGATAACAAAGAAGGGTCTATCGACTCGAACATACAAGTGTCCAGGTGGGATATCCGACTATCACCTAACCATGTAAGAACCTCAACATCGTTAACATGCATATGACCACGTCTTCCATATCTGGAATGGCAGAGCAACGGTGATCGAACATTCTGCATTTATGAAATTTGTTAGATCATATATTAGTTACTTTAAAAATGACATAAACCCAAGTTCAACATTTACATGTACTAATAAGCAATATGGT
>JAYMSP010005292.1:0-13999 GCA_036897095.1 Plantago elongata | reverse complement strand
CCTTTTATGTGCTATGATCTTGCTTGCTTGCTTGTGAATCCGGTTTCCATTTTAAAATTGCTTGAACAGCTTGTGGTAGTTTGCTATCTTGTTGCATTCATGATCATCTTGATACATGCTTGATTATCCTCACTAAGTCTATATGACTTACGCTCTAGTTGTTCTAATTATGATTTTCCAGGTGTAGAGCACGAAGTGGGGATGGGATAGACAGACTGACCCTACACTTCTCTTGTTATTCCACTGATAATTTGTTAGATGTATGATATGACTTTTGACCTGTAAATTATATTTGGGGTCTGTAATAATTATATGTTTTGATATATGTATTTGAAAGTTCAACATATTTGGGGTCTGCGAGCGGGGTTGGGTTATGGAGTTTGGATGTTTGATGGCTTGTATGCGCGGTGGATGGATAAATTGGATTACCCTTTGGCACCTCAAAGTGCCGAGGCTTACGCCATTCGAGTTGCAGTTCATTGGACGATCCTCTAGTGTTTTGCATGTACAACTCTACTATCTATCTTTAGTTTCTTCATTTAATTCGTCTAACTTTGAGTATTCGGTTGTTGGCTTTGTTTTAGCTTATATCCAGACACTTGCTAGTTCTTTCCAGTCTTTTAGTTTACAACATGTGCTGCGCGATCAAAACTTGCTAGCTCATAAACTAGCACGACGTGCAATTAGATAGATTTTTCTTGATTCTTGTACGCATTCTTTACCTATTCAGTAATGGTCCTTCCTGTTGGACCTAAATAAAAAAAATACCTTTCACAATGATTATGATTTTTGAAATTTACTTTTGAAAGTTTTAAGTATAACAATAACTTTTAAAATTTGCACTAGTGCATACTTTATTTATGTTAAATTGTTTAAACTTTTAAGTTAAACTCAGGGTACATTTGATTATTTTGTCGGGTTAGATTTTGTTTAGTTTATTTGAAATCTCATTAATTTCAGCTTAATTTAAAGTTTGATTTGTTAATTTTTATATTATAAATAATTTAATTTTGGTGGAGAAGGGAAATTTGAAAGTGTGGAATTTCTAATTTTGGGAAATAAATAGACGAAATAATAACGCACGCATTAAAACACACCTGATTCGTTTGGATTCATGCTTTACTGATTAGAAAGTTATAACAGAAACCCTAACTTATTTCAATTCAAAACCCAAATCTCCCAAATTTCCTCTTTTTCTCTGTCCCATTAACAATCAAACCAGTTAACAATTCAAAAAGCAACAATCATGAGAGGAACAAAGCGTATGGCAATGTCCCATTCTACTCCTATCTTCAGTTCCAATAGTTCCAATGATACTTCTGTAAGTTGCTTCCTTTCTTTACTTACAATTGATGTATTATTCGTAATTATTGGGGATTAATACTTGAGATTGGGTTCTGTTACAGAGCAAGAGAGTAACCATGGATTCACCCTTTAACGGACAAGGGGCAGCTCCTCCAGTTGAGCCGTCGCCATTGAATATGCAGAGGGCTGAATCATCGAGACAGCATGTCAAAGCTCTCAACACCCAATTCGCAAGGTCCTAATTTTGTTTTTAAATGTTTTTGTTAGCTGAGGTTTTGATTGTTATTCGGTTTCATTGAAGTTTACTGTACTGGGTCATGTTTTGCTATGGTTTTAGTTTGAATTGAATCGTAAAGATTGAATCTTTTTAGCTTATGTTGTGATTCGAAAGGTTCTTCTCGTAGCTCGTGTTTGTTTTGGTGACATTCGATCTGTGTGTCGTATGTGCTACTCTGTGAATGGAAAATAGTGAAATAGTCGACATAATGTTTTTTTGCACTACTGTATTTCTTATCTTTTGTTTGAGATAGGCGGTGTTACATGGTTCAGTCAATTGGAGATTAATTACTTCATGATTCTATCCAGAAGATAAATTATGAAGTCAAAGGATAATACTTATTCAGGGATAAAAACCAAAACTTCTGAATCTGTGATTTTGGATCTGCAAGTGTATATCTGGGATTTGAAGCAAAATACTTTTGTACCTTCTGGTTTATGTTTTGCAGTACTTTCTCAGTTTCTGTGTGATTGATTGCCCGCGGTTGAAACGATATATATTAATACGTAGGCGTGGTTTTGAAGTGCATGTGTTATCTATTCTGTTTGTGTATCTATTAAATTGATGTTCATATCTGTAATTTATTGTACTGAAAATAAAGATGTGAATGCTAAAATTAGCAGTTTTTGCATCTACCAGCTGGGTACAAGCGCAGTTACTAAACCACCCAGATGAACTTTGGGAAGATGGAGTGCAGGACTACTTGAATCATGCTAAAAGTATCATGGTAACTTGCTCATGACTCTACACTTTCGATAAGTTGTCCCATAGACCTCTTGCATTATTTTACACATGTCGTATCTTTGAAAGAATTTTATAGCTTCAATGCACAATCAAGATAGAATGATTCCAATTCCGTCAACAGTTGATTCTGGAACAGGGTATGCCCCTAAGATGAGTGCCTGACTTCAAAATTTATTTGAGTTGTTTATATTCAAGTTGTTAACTCTTGTGTTATGAAGTATAGCAGTATGTCTGCTTGGGTTCACCACTTCTTGATTACATCAGAATTTGGTCAAGACAAGCTAGAACATATTCTTTTCTGCTTGTTCTGAAGATCTCTTTGATCATAGTAGTCAATGTTGACAGTCATGGTGCTGTTTTTTAATTTCTGTTTATAAGAAAAATAAATAAGAAGCCCTGAATAAAACCAATACCAGCAATGTCCCAGCCAGCAAGCAGAACAGAAAGCAGAAAACATTATTTTGCAAGTTAAACTGTTGACAAGCTTAGCTTAGTGTACCTCTCCCATTGCTGAACTTGATACTGCACTTAATGTTACATTAAATGAACTGATGTAGGTATTATGGCGTATTCTCTCTTCCCCATTTGAGACGACGCATTGTGTGTTGTCATGACGATTAAGGGAAGTGGGTTTTGTGTGGGGTAGTTTCTTGATTAAATAATGAGTAACATGTTGTAAATGGGGTATTTGTTTAATAAAGAGTTAGTAAAAATAGTGTACTGGGATGTTAGTTGAATAGAAAACCATAGAAGGTTGCTATGTTTGGGTCGTGTAGTTTCAAGTGGGACACCCAAAAAGAAATGTGTATAACTTCAAAAGGGATGGAGAGAGTATATGTAGTTATTTGTAAATAATGGCTATGCAGCTCCAATATTAGCTATATGTGAACTATATATTTTATATATAAAAAGATATAGCTCCCATTTAGTGACATGCTATATCAATTCTTACAAACTTGCTTTTATACAGTGACATAGTGTTCGCCTCTGTTGCTGAGTGCCATACTGAGGCGTATCTGTAATCACTATGTTTTATACCAATGTTGAAGTTGGTTTGGTAGTTTAATTGTTTGTGTAAGTCTATTTAAATTGACTGACAAGGGCATTACCCGTGTAACATTTAACAACTCTGAAGCCTATTGCATGGTAACTAGTAAGAGGATTTGTCTTTATAGGCTGCAAATAACATTCTAAAAGTTGAAGCCTTATATATACTAAAAGTAAATTTGATCATTGTCAGATCTGTACGTGCTCACAATTCATGAAGTTAAACCTCCTCTTCCGCGTGATGGCCAATGATTGTTTCTTTAGCTATAGTAATAAGTCCTTTGCTCAACCATATTGTGTGAATGGTGTATTCTTTTCAAACCGACATATGTTGCAAATTTTTTCCTTTTTTTATTGATTTCCTTTATCACTTATCTTCGGTATACCATGTTGGACCTTAAATATGTGACCAGAGATTGTTACTTTAGCTAGAGTAAGAAGTCCTTGGCAACACCATATTGTGTGAAATGATGGTGTGCATTTTCAAACCAATGTATATTGCAAAGTTCATTTATACGTTATACCCCTTTAAAGAGTAATTATGTTCATCACATTCTTTTTTTTTTCCTCCTTTTCTATATAAGCATCATAGCTTTTGTATTCAGATGGAGAATTATCAAGAGTGTTACTGATTTACCTCTTAACAAGTTTTACCTTCTACTTATTTCCCACTCATGCAGGATAAATTTAGTGATGTTGTTAACTGGCTGAAAACGAATGCTGCAAAAGGGGAGAGATCCAGCAAGCTTCAGTCTAATGAACCTGTGTTGAAATTTTCCTTTGAAAGTGATAAGAACATTCATAAACCATTTTTAGACAATCCTATGTTTCCTCCGATTGCAACAACAAGCTCTGCTAACTCATGGCGCCCTGGAAGTATTTTCAGTAATAATATCAATACCCCTTTCACATTTGGAGGTACTAGCTTGGATTTTCTTTTCTGCAAATTTGTCGATACAACAACTTTTTTTGATTACGCTGATACTTCTGTAGAATGTCTAGTAGTGTAACACTGTGCCATTGACATTTTTGAATTGTAGCAAATAGTGCAATACTAATGTATCCTCATTATGCTATTTTGTTATCTTTTCGTCAAACTTATGGAAGACAGCAGTTTTCAAATGCCGATTTCTGGCTTTGAAATGTCTGATTGAGTGGAATGCACAAGTAGAACTAATGATGCATTTTTTGGAGAACATATTCCTTGCAAGATTTTTGGGTTTACAAATGAAATAAGTTCGTCATAGGAGAATATATTTCTATTTTCCCTTTTCTACTTCAAATATTAGGTCCAGAACTTCAGATGAATTCGTCCAACTCTGTCACTCTCTATTTCCAAACCTGACCTGATATGTGAGGACCAAACTGTTACTTGCACTAGATAGCTATGTGCTGTTGATTCTTTTTAAGTCTTTAATATTAAAGAATTTCATGTAGCACCTGTCTTACTTCTTTACTCATACTTCAGGGGCCCCCATTTTCGTTCCTGGGAGTGCCAATTCAGCTCTAACAAGTCATGATGCTTCAGATGATGATGGGGGTAAGAGGTGAAATGTCTTTGTATTAATTATCTATTTGATGTAATTGAGATAAACTGTTTTCGTACTGTCATGAGCTGATGAGATATATTTATCAAGTTCATTTTTGGATACTACCCTGATTGGTGGTACCTGTTTTTGCATCAATGAAAATTCACAAAGTGCACAATTCCTTTTTATGACTGCTATTTTCGCTTAAAAAATTCTTGACTCTAGCACAGTGAACATTGATTCATCTTTTGCTATTGTAAATCTGCATTTCATGATCGGTGGAATTTCCCCGTGATACTTACACATACAGTGCTCCGCACTGGAGTATTTCCAACTTAAGGGAATCGAGACAGATGATTAGTTCCCTGTGATCCTGTCGTCTAGTCACTAGTGTTGATTAAGTGGTCAACATTGTTAAAATTGAGCCTATTCTGGAAGCTTGTCATGCTGCTCCATGCAGTCCGACAGTAACTGCTTAGGAAGTAGGCTGATGTTTATCATGTTAGAAGTTAGAACTGTAGAATAGATCAGTGATCAGTGATTGAAAGGGATGTTGTAGCATGCATAGCATCATGTGTCAGCTCCATGTAATAAATATGTATATCTATTTCTAGTACCAGGCCGTGCATGCTATCTATGTACTGAATAGTATATGACCGGGCTTTGTATATATGGGTAATTCATTAGTTCCATGTTGTTAGATCATATCTTTAGTGACTTCAAAGTGCAGCTCAGTTGGCAAGACGCTTCACCTCCAACCAATAGGTCAATGGTTCGAGTCACCATATCTTTAGTCATATATTTCATTTATTCACTGATTGACATGGAATAAACTTTACAGGAGACTGAAATTTTAAAACATCATTTCTTTTAATTGGTACAGCTTCAAGAATTTTGTTTGACATCCAAGATGTTTGATCAATTGGCCAGTGTATCTTATCAACCTAGTTTCACTAACTCTGGTAACTAGTGATGTAAATAATTTGACATTTTCCTTAACCCTTGCTGAATCAGACTTGGATTTCGACTTCCATTGGAATCCGCAAATCAACATATGTATTTATAGAGAGTTTGTGGTTTGGTAATTTATTTTTGCACTCTGGTCTATATACTGAAAGTAGGCATCTTCATTATGGATTAACATTTTGGTATTGAAACTATTGCTGAAACAAAAACACGAATTTTACTATTAAACTAACACTTTCAGTTGGTTTTCACAATTCAAATTACAAAATTTGTGTCAGCAGAGGTAATATCATTAGCATTTCTGGTTTTCTGGTAGTAAGTAGTAACATGTTGAGAGTTTTATCATGGTCCTCACAAGCCTCTAAACCAAGTTATAAGTAAGTACATGTTTGATTACCTCCATGATAGTTCATTATCATCCTTCTCAGTTTCATCCATGTATAAAGTTTTCCACTCTGTCTCAGACAATAGATTGATACCATGCCAGGGCACCTTTGAGAGTAGGCTAAGGAGATGCGTTCTACTTCATGTTACTTACTTGAAATCAACTCTCGAAATTGTATTCCATAGTATGCTCTTTTAACAAAACTATGTGGTAGCTGAGAAAGTTTTTTTTTTTTTGGGGGAACAATTTATGCTATTTATTAATGAAAAAGGAGATGTGTATTAGTGAGAGACCTGAAAGACGATTTGATGTTCTTAAGTATATGTATAATGTTCTAAACAATATCAATAATGTTTTATGAGTGAATATTTTATATCATTTTTATGTATATGTATATCACTGATGTTCTTTGTAAAACCTCTAATGTTTGTTGTTATAACTGTAATGTTTGTCCGTCTATTTTAGTCTATCTATATGACTGTCTCTCATGAGACTTATATATTATTATAATTATAAAACTGTTTAGTAAATTAAGTAGCTGGTATGGAAAAATAATTTAGCTAGCCTATTTCGTTCATAAGCTTCCGAGACAAGCTTATCGAATCAACATGTAAAAGCCTTAATAAGTTATTTTGCGATTTCAAGAATTATTTGCGTAACTATCACATGCAAATTATAAGATCATAAATTATCCATACTGTCCCCTGAATACTGTATTCACAGCCTAATTTTAGGAAACCCTTGTAAGATCACTTTACTTTTGGGGCAGCTTGCAAAAATAGAATTGAATGGAGAGCGCTAGGTTATCTTTCAAAATTCTTAAGAATACAGAGAGCTAGCAATGCTGTGTTTACTGTCAGCATTTTGACTGTAATAGACAGTGGTCCTATCATACTATCTTCATGATTCGTAATCTAAGTTGTCTTACACTTCGTAGAATAATCTCATACTAAAGATTTGGCCAGTTGGTGGAGTTCTCCATCCTTCTCTTCTATTTTCTGTTCTTTTTATTTCTTTATATTTTACTATATTAGTATCTTCTGTTTTTTTTCTTTCTTTGGCATGGATATACATGTACATGGTTTTTTCAGTTACATAAAATATGCTTCAATTGATTCCACGTTACCTGGAATGCAGAAGATGATGTTGAACAGCCCAGCAGCCCATCTGTAAAAAAAAGTGAAGAGAAAGGAGTTCTAGTTGTACATGAAGTCAAATGCAGACTTTTCGTCAAGGCAAGTGTATTGAATGTGTCAACGTAATTGATAACTCCAATTGGAAAGCTTTATACATGTAACAAACATACACCACACAATAACTACAACATGCTTTCTTAACTCGTTCCCACTCAACAATTTTGTTTTCTTGGGTCCATGGGAACAGGAATGTTTCTGTTGATATCAATCTTGAAAAGTGGTTGAATTAAAAATTTAATCTCTGTTTTACTTTTCCACCAGCATTCATGTTATATTAACACCCTGGTTGCAGTGGTATTGTGCTGAACTGCTGATTAAGATGTATGAATATGCATGTACAGCATGTTTAAAAAATGAGAAAGGAGCCTTTTTATACCCTTTTCATTATTATGCAAAGAATTCAGTCTGCAATCTGCTCAAAATGTGTCGTTAAACAGAGTAAGCGGGTTTCCAATGTAACTAAAAGCATCTAATTTTACTTGCTTGCCTTCCATTCTATGGTAAACTTCTCTAAGCATCTTGAATCCTATACTACATTTGGTTGATACATGAGATTTTACGACAGGGAAGGTTCTCTAGATGCAGTCACATAGTACATGCTATTCTTTAACAGCGTCAACTGCCTGATACTAATTGATTTGATCCTTTTCTTTTCTTATATTTAAACCAGTCTCTGGATCCCAAAGATACGAGTGTTTGGAAAGACAAAGGCACAGGTCAACTTAGCATCAAATGCAAGGAAGGTATTAGCAAGGGTACCAAGGAATCTAAACCAACCATTCTCGTACGCAATGATGTAAGATATTGTTAATCCCATTTTTCTGACTTTTCACAGCTGAAACACTACATTCGGATTCCTCTTACTACACATGAAAATATGATACGTCTTGATTTTTTTTATCCTTTTAATTTATGAACTGACTGAAAAAGGCAACTGAAGCCCCTTTGCTCTCTTTGTTAGCAAATGCATGCATGTCGATAATGTCAACTTGTATGCGTGTAAGTTAAATAAAATTCAACAACTTATAAGTTGCAGAATTTAACCAAAATAAGTTGAAGTTGGAGAGGACCATCGTAAGTAATTTCTAAGCTGTTGGATTGAGTAATTCCAAGGGAAAAGAAAAGAATTAGAGGAAATTTAATATTCTGATATTTGTTTCAAAGGAACTTAAAAAAAGGAAGACGAAAAACTAGACAAGGCAGGAAATTGAAGAAATTTGAGAGGATCAACTGAATCTCTCAATTACTTGCAATCTGGTTCTCTCTCCTAAAATAAACAAAATCTTCCAATTTTTCTCTAACAATAATTGAATCACCGAAAATTGGCACTGTTTTTAGTAAAAAGGTGGGGTAAACAGAGTAACTAACAATTTTCCAGAAAAATTGAAAGAATGCCAATCAACCAAAAATTAAAGAAAATATTAATTTTCCTCCAACATTTTCCAAGGAATTTGATTTTCCTCTAATTCTTTTCTTTTCCCTTAGAATTACTCAAACCATGAAGCAGAGAACCCTTCTTCAAAGACCCACTAAATTCTCTAATAAGTCAATATTACCAACGTCTCCTTTAATTGAGGTTATGTTGAAGCTGTGTCAAACGCCCCATAAATCATATGTAGTGTATAGCTTGGTTTGCTATAATCTGATGTTTCTCATAGTGCTATTCAAGGGCACTAAACCACCGCTAATTAATCCAGGAAATTTGAGATCTCATAACCAGCTTTATGATCTTTTTTCTGCTTATCTGTTGTTGTTGCAGGTTGGAAGAGTGGTGCTTAATGCTCTGTTATACCCAGGTATCAAAACAGGCAAGCAGAAGAATAATGTAGTAGCCATATTTCACACTTCGGTAATTCATTATCACATTCTTTCCTTTATTTGGTTTTATGTTTATGTCGGGCACATTGGCTTGAGAGTGGGCGAATTAGTCCTTAAGTAGAAGGGATCTATAATACCCATTTGCACTGTTTTCTAATTGTTACTTCCACCTTTGTAGGGTGATGGTGACGACACCAAAGTTGTTGCACGGACTTTCTTGTTGAGAACCAAATCTGAAGAGGAACGTGACGAACTTGCAGCTGCTATTCAAGATTATGCCCCTACGGAGTGAGGAGATGGGGTAAAAAGTAGTTGTGCACTAGTTGACGAGAGCAGAGAAGGGGACGACCTCTATCGCCAATTTTGTGAATGACAAAACGAAAACTATATGTGCAAGAATTAGGGTTGATGATGTGAGAACTTTTAGGAAGTCCCAAGATTATAACATGGGTTGGTATTACACATGTATCTTACAGAAAGCAAGATATATGTGTTGCTATGAACCACAATCTCATGTTAAGTTTATTGCATATACAACTCCTGTGACCATATTTGTTTCCCTGTTACATTAGTGTAAGTTATGAGCTTTCTGCACTTGCTTACCCATTCCTTGTGAAGATTTTATGGGACTACTCGGCTTGTATTCTCATCACGAAACAGTTTGTGTTCGTTAAATCAGAAATGGAAAAACAAAAACTCCCCAAAGAAATATAGGTACTAACAACGCATCGGATCTTGATCATAGCTAATTGCAGTCCAAAAACTGCTGTAAAAATTGCTTAACATGTAGGAATGTTTTATCGTTTCAAATGGATGTGATCTAGGTCACTTTGAAATTGCATGAGCTCAGATCGTGCTCCCAAGCGTGGATCTTAGATCATGCCCTGAGAAAATTAAGAGCTTGCTCTAAAAAGTTTTAGAATGCATATATCTTTGAATTTAAATATTATAAAAACACATGTTTTTATGTTCAAAATTATGAATTGAACAATAATTAAAAACTATTGGTTTGTCATTAATCTAAATTAGGTGTATATTAGATAATAGATTATTGAATTGCTTTGTGAATTACTTCAAAAAAAATTACTTTGTGAATTGTAAGTTTGTGATTGTGACGTGTGTGGGTTTGTATAGTGGTATGATGTGTTGGTTATTGTGCTTATGCTATTTTTAATTACATTATAGTTTATTTACTTTATAAATTATGAATTTTGCTTGTTATATATTCTGATTATTGAATTTAATAATTCGCAGAACAAACACAAATAGTACTTATTATATTTAAATAATAATATTAATTGGATATTACATTGTTAATTAATTTTAATTTTTTTTATAGATATGAAGAAGTATTACATAAAGTCAATAAAAAACACCATTGGTATGAGTTCCTAAAGGAGTGTACAAGATGAATTGGCTACGACGGAAACTGAACTAGATATGTGCGAGATTAATCTTGTGGTTTATCATGAAAAAGATGTTTTTAAAAGTGTATCAAATAAAGCTATCATTCAAAAGTTTCAAAGTATGACGAATCGTCAGGGTTAATTGTTGAGCAAATTTTAAATTTTACATGACATTTTTTATTATAATTTATAAATTTCAATGTTACCGACTAAATTTTCTACGTTCGTCCTTGCCAGCATGTCAAAACTGAACAAGCGAAGTTAAGTTCGGATGAAGGGAGTACACGACACTTCTGTCAAATTTAATATCCACTTAATTATATGAATTACTTTTGTGTATTTTGTATTATTTATTAATTTACATTTAATAGAATGACAATGATTTGAAGTATAATAGAGTTGGAGTTGGGGGTGTTTGTAAATTAAATTCAATGCTCATTATCTCATTATGAGTGGTGAAGTTTTGGTGAAGAGTATGATAAATCACATATGCATATTATATATCTTTGACAAGTATATATATATGCATGTGATCTTAATTGAGCAGGCTGTAGCTGTATTAACTTAAATGTGTTTAAATAACAGCCACATACATATATAGTTATATACCTTCTTGAGTTATATCCATCTATAAACGTTGCATTAAAATGTTTCTCCTAAAATTTTTAATTTAAAAGTTCAAACTTATAAGAGAGATTGTAACTTGTGAAATCATTTCAATTTAAAAGCTCAAACGTATAAGAGTGATTGTAACTTGTGAAATCAACTTAATTCATATTTATTCATTTCACAACTTAATTCATATTAATTCTCTTCTAGAATGCTTATCCACTTCTAGCTTCAGACATTTCGAACTCAACCGGCCATCTATACTGTAATACCGAATGCTAAAACTAATGTCTTGAATGCACAAGTCAATCCGTGATGCAGCAAAGCAAATATTTAGTCGTGTGAAAACTCAACTTATCGATCAACTGGATTCTTCGAGACTGATTGGTATAAATTTTGAATAGATTTTAATGAAATTGTATATGAAATTGAATTGAAATGGAGGTATATAAAGTGTATTTTAGGTCAAATTACTGTTCATCGAGCTAAATGAATCGATTTTAATTCCATACTAAATAGCCCCTTCATTCTTGAAATGGGTGGGATTCATTATTAATAAACTTCACCTTTGTCTTCAAATTTAAGTGAATTCAAGCGAAGTTGCTAGTATTAAACTTTAACATGGGGATATTTGCTATTTAAACCAGTTCTAGACGGACCCAACCGATTGACTCTATTCAAGCACTATAAATTTTGGGTCCGATTTGTACTCAGGACTGGGAACCTTAAATAGTTGAATTGTACTTGCCCCGTCGATTCCAATTGATTTACACTGTCCTTTGATAATTCATTCATTGATTAACCCATGGGGAAGGTAACTCGGTACTGCTATATTTCTACTTTATTCTTTTTTATTTTAAATTTTGAATCCAAATTTGCAAAAAAATGAATTCAAAATAAGATGAGTCACTATAAAATATTTGATCTAATTTAACCCATAAATGAGTTGTATCATGTTTATAAGAGTCAAATTTAAAATTTATAACTCTTAACAAGTGACGAAAATTTTAACGGGGTCGCAAATGAGGTGCATCGTATATTCGTTTGAAGTACAAATTAAGAGTCGTAATTTTAAAATTGCGACTCATATTTTATTTTTCTTCCTTGAGTTAATGTTGATGTTATTTTTTAGTTCTTTAAGAGTTACAAAATTTAAGAGTTTTTTTAGATCAAATTTCTTGTATAAATATTAGTAATATGTGAAGCTATATTATAATTAATAAAGTCAAAACATAATTTTGTATGTAATTATTCGACCGCTAATCGATCGAGACACGACCTTTTAATTGACATGTTATTTATGGACAATTCCTCGTATTATGTTGGCTCGATTGTACCATAAACCAATAATATATGTCTTTTTCAAACATTTTATCCTCACTCTTACGCGAATTGAAAGACTTCTCAGTTGATCACCAAGCATAAGAATGTTCCAAGGTGAACACACTAAACTTTGAAGTTCTTTTGCCTGGATTTTCAAAAAGAAAGTTTCACCTTACTAGTATATGAGTAACGTACTCGATCCTTTTAAACTCTTTTAACTTGATTTGAAACTTTGAGGCGTTACATTTACTCCTCGAAAATCTTTCCGTCCACCCCTTAAGGGTTTTGAGTTGACACAACTTTGATACCATTTGTAACGAACTTCTATCCTTTACGCCAGTGCAATGTTGGCCCACTGTACCAACACGTCTTTCTTATGAATGAATTTTCCGAAATGAGTTAAAGGTGCATTCTTGTTGATATAAATATATTTTCAGTCTTAAATTTTTTGAACTTAGACATGAAACTTAAGGGCGTTAGAGTTGAAATAACTTCTTAACTTTATTGAAAGTATAGAAGATATATAATTATACTATATCTATATATTATTTAAAGTTGATTGGCTATCTCCACCCACAATCATTCTCAATCTCAATAACATTTGTGGAATTAACAACAATAAAATGAATATTTCAAAGCCTTCCATTATTACATTCGTTTTATTTTAGGTATTGACATTTTCTTTCTCCATGTTTAGTTAGTTAATTTTTTTGTACCATATTACATTGACAAATTTTAATAAATGTAATATAACTTTATCTACAAATATCCGATAAATATTTTGAACATATATTTGAATTCATATTGACAAGACGAATCAATAGACACCATTCTTGAATACTTTTATTAATTAAATAAATTATTTTGTAAATTAAATAAAATATAAATTTATTAAATGAGATAAAATGAAATAATAAAATTTAAAAAAATAGAGAATTTATTAAATTAATTCAATCATACATGAAATTTTATGGAATTAGTTTTATTTTCAACAAATAATGTATATCATTGACCGTCCATTTTTATATGTTGGCATTACATAAAGGAATTATTGAATATCATATAATTTTATCTATAAAATAATTAAAAATATTTTAAATATATTTGATTTATTCGTGACAAGACAAATTAATTAACAACAATCTATGATATTATTACTAATTAATTAATTATTTATTCACTAAAATATAAAAATTTAATAAATAAAAAAATGAGCATTTATTAAATACTAAAAATGATACACCTCGCAAAGCGGGATGTCCGTGAATTTTAAAAATAATTATAAATTTATTATTATATTACATGCCTAACGCCATCTGATGTGGCCTACCTAAATTCTATACATTAATTTTGTTTAAATTTAAATTTTAAGATCAATACTTGCCTAGTGTAGA
>JAYMSP010005291.1:0-14002 GCA_036897095.1 Plantago elongata | reverse complement strand
CCCCCTTTTTTTTTTTTCTGGTGTTACTCTTTCCATCAAATGTACCAAAATTGAAACAGAGAAAACTTTGGGGTTGAAATATTAAACTATGTTGTAGTGTTCTTGCTCATGTCAGTTTATAAATATTTCATGTAGCAACTTCTTCAGCCGGCCATCTTTTCATATACATATATATATATATATATATAGACACACACACACACGCACACACACACACACATATATACTCCATCCAAAAACAGTTGCATTAAAAAATATTCACAGCATTTTTTAACTCAGTAAAAATAAAGGTAAAAGAAAAGCTTTGAAAAGTTTTGTGAGTGTTATTTATGTGATAAACGATTAAAAATGAGTATAGTCATCGACTTCCGGGAAAGGGTAGAAGAATGGGAATACTTGACATTTGATACTACAGAAAGTAAAGATGCTTCAAGTATTTTCAAATTTCTTGGTGTCATAAACTTGTTATATTTAAATAGCTTAGTACTGCCAAATAAACTGAAAGGATGCAACTTTTTTGGAACCAGTTGTTGTGTGTTAAACTGATGATAATTTTGTCTGGTTACTTCTGCTTAGTACTGACTAGAAATACACCTGTCACTTACTATATGTATTTAACATTTTAGTCATTAATAGAAATTGGATCAACTTGTTGCTCTAGTCAATCTTCTTGAGATAGCCTATGCATGGAGCCATTAGATCTACTGATCATTGTTAAAATTTCCATACCCACTATAAGAAATGAATGAATTGTGCATGTCAGCTCTTTATTATGGCTTTGATTCAAAATTACTACTATTAAACACCACCTGTCTTTTTTGCAATACTCCTAATAGATATGTGATGGCATCAATAATCTATCCTCTCATTGCAGCCTACATGGATAACTCAGTGCCCATTACTGTTACTTGATACACGGATGCCATTTGGAAGTTTGTCTGTTGGCTGTGAAGAGCAATTAGATCCAGCTGGCACTGGTTCTTTCTACAATGAAGGAGAAGCTGATATAGTTGTGCAGCATGTCTTTGCCCTGATATATTCGGGTAATCTTTTACCTGTTTATCAGTTCAATGCATTATTATCTTCATCTGTAGTATTTAGCACGAGTATGGTGTTAGAAAATTTACTGTCCTGTGTCCACACGTCTTCATCTGAGCAATGTTTACCTGAGTAGCACCAAGCACTTAGAACCCTATCCATGTGTTTGAGCAACATAGAAAAGTTCATATTCTTATTTTGACTAGTAAGTAAAGCTTTGTGCCAGTATTCCAACCATTTACGAAGTAGTATCTTATTTTGAATCTTGACAATGTAAGTTGATTCCCTATTTCAAAGTAGATGAACGGCCTGAATTCTTGCTACTAACATATTTAGATTAACATTGTGAGTAGATGTCTTGAGCAATTCATGTTTAAATAAACCACTCACATAATTATGAAAGCTTACACAATTTGTGCTGCAGGTGTTGGGCCAAAAAGCATTGTCATACAGTCTCCTTATGTTGCTCAAGTACAATTATTAAGAGACAGATTAGAAGAGCTTCCGTTGACTAGAGGAATAGAGGTTGCGACTATTGACAGCTTCCAAGGTCGTGAAGCAGATGCTGTGATTGTTTCAATGGTAAGGTTTAATACTTTGTTTGGTACTACTAAGTACTCTTGCTCTTCTTGGCTTTTAATTTAATGCTGGCCAGATCCTTCCCTGCTCCAGCACAGCAAGTTGCTTCTAGGTTCCTACTTACGAGCATTTAGCACATAAGGAAACAACTTTGTTAATCTCTCCCTTGATCATTGTTTGAAGCTTAAAACCCCTTTTGATCTTGAATATTGGAATATAAAACCTTTAGCTAACAGACTGTTGGTACAAGATAACTGAAATGCTGCTTGCTTTGAGAATATTCACCCAAAGAATTTACCTCATGAATTTCTGGAAGCATTGCATCATGGTGGTTCTGTCTTCTGTGAGTGAACAGATAGCAGATTAACAGTCATGTAAAGTTCTTGCATAGTTTAATCATGGATTTAAATACAAATATGCTTTTTTAGCCATTTGGCTACATGCATGTACCAACAGCTAGAAATATTTTCCATTTATATCGATTTGTCACTCATAATTTGGATGTGAATTTGATAATAATTTTATTTTTCCAGGTACGCTCAAACAACATGGGGGCTGTCGGGTTCTTAGGAGATAGCAGGCGGATGAATGTGGCCATTACAAGAACCCGTAAACACGTGGCAATTGTTTGTGACAGCTCAACAATATGCCACAACACATATTTGGCAAGATTGTTACGCCATATTAGATACTTTGGTCGGGTTAAACATGCAGATCCTGGTGGCAATCCTGGGGGATATGGCCTTGGTATGAACCCAATGCTGCCTTCCATAAGCTGATATCATCTCTATACAGGGGATGATGAGTACATACACACAATTTGTCAAGTTGTACATAGTGGTACAAGTAGCATTGTTCGAGATCCCCTCATTGTTACGGGGAGCATTTCACAAGTGAATATAACACACATATACGGTAGTTGTGATTATTTTAATTTGTTTGCAACTGTTTCTCTTATCAATAGTCATTCTATGGATATCCTTCCCTTTGTAAAGATCTTTAATGTTTCCAAGAGACAACCTCGGGTTGATTGCACATCAAATATGTATGAAATGAAGTCGATTTTCATCTTTGCCATTTTTTAGCCCTTCATCTCCAATCCAGCCTGATATTTTACATTCAAACACCGTTTGACATTCTAGTAGTATGGTAAAACCCAGAAACTTTGATCGCATGCGTTCTGCAAAAAGGACTTCATACATATAAATAACAATACAATTTCACCAGTATAACCAGATTATCTAACTGTACAAGTACATGTATATGATTTCCCCCCATTCAATAAGTGTTTGAACCGGTGAATCTATTATGTATTACACCACCATGTCGACAGAAAACTACACCATTTGGACATTTATATTTATCGAATGTAAGTTTTTATTCAAGCGAGTCAGAACTCCAGAATGGTCCAGCCTCCACCACGAAACGGATTCTATAATACCAAGCCCCGAGCAATCAGCACTGGTCACACCCTGCACTTGATCAAATTATCATTCCATAACAAATCAATGTAGTCAAAACAGAAGCAAGAAGAGTCGAGACAGTACCTGGTTTTTCTAGGTTGAAGCAAGTATCTTTAAAGATCCATAATATCATCTGACAACGCTGAGCAATTTTTTTGGCCTCTTAGCTGTAAGGATGGTAAAGGCCTTAACAAGCTCCTCCTTTATCATGAAAAGTACGGATGCAGCAAAAACACTCTGCACTATCTTGGTGCTCATCCCTTTGTAGAAGCTGCTTAGTCCTTCATAACGGATCATCTTGGTGATAGCATCAAATGTACCTGTACCGTCACATAACCCAGCAGTTTAGGCATTAAGTAGACTCTTGATATTTCTTGATCATGATCCTTGTGCTTTCTTCTAATAAACTTCTAAAATAAATAAAATTGGAGGAAAGGCTAACTACTGGTTTGACCATGTACTGATCTTCATTTATCTCAAGATGCATAAACTGAAACATTCAGTCTGACATGCTTGGAAATATATAGTTATATTGAAAAGCTAAAAATTTTGGAGATTAGAAATTGCACCAGTATCCAAGGGATTATTAAGAATATAATGATCTTAGAAGTGTTCAAAATCTTACTGACTGCACTTCAGAGATGAATGTCAATCAAGCCATGCAGTAGACAGTAGGACCAAAGTAAATTTGATTGCTAATCTACTACAAGTGGAACGTTGAACTAATTTTTTTTCCAGCTACAAATTTGTATGAGAAAAGATAAAAAAGAATAAATTAATACTCACTGAATTTTCCTCGTGCAGTCTATCTGTATATTTCATAATATTAAAGTGGCAGAAAATGCATTTGAAACAAAGAAAACTGTTCTGCAGAATTATTATCAATTTACCATGCATCTCGAATAGGAGTAATGAGCTAAGCAAACATGTAAAACAAAGGTTTTTGTCCTTGATGTCTGTACAGACCTGAGTATCTAAGTGCAATATTCCCACCGATCTCTTGTTTTGCTTGAAGTCTTGACTGCAAAATAATCAATTTGTACAATTAATAGATAATAAATTAAAGACAGGTAAAAAGCACAAGTCAAAGTTTCCTACAAAACATTAACAAATTATAATTTAATAACAATTTACATTAACAATTGGACAAAAAGTTGTGTTAGACGGTCTAATGGTTGATAACACATCCAGCTTAAATATTAAGGAACAATCATATACCACCACCCAACCCAACTGTTAGGCACATTCCCTCTTTTGCACCCGCCCCATGCCCCCAACCATTATACTGACAAATACAAGTTCTCCTTGCAAAGATCTTTTCAACTTTTTATGTCAGATACTATTTCCCCAGCTTCAACATTTCCAGTTTCACTTGCAACCTTCCTATACTATAATGTTATCTAGGCATACTACGAGTCTGTAGCTTGTGTTGCTATAACAAAATGGTCCTTGGCTCAAAAACCACACATGCAAGCAGGTATATGGTCTGGTGATGCTAAGTGAATTGTAAAGTAAAGGAAGTTTAACAACGAAGTGCAGCTCAGTTGGTAATACGCTTCCCCTCCAACCAATAGGTGGGGTTGAAGACACCTTTGCCGTTTCAAAAAAAAAAAAAAACAAAAGGTAACATAAAGGAAGTTTGTTTCACCTTACACTTGCGTAACAGACAGGCTAAACTTGCACATATTTTTCCATAATAAGTTTGTGACAAATGAAATTGGTCAGCATGCAAAGACATTTACCTTAACAACTAACAAAGGGTACGTACACAAGGTTGCTCCCAGTTTTGCCAATGCACCTACTAAAAAAGTCTGCACATTAAGGTAAGGTATACAAAGGTCAGAGCATAATATAAACAATCACATGGGCAGTTTGTGATGATGCTACTTAATTAGGAGGATAAATACAATTGCATAATGGACATGGTATGATAAAAATAACCAGAAGCTTCATTACTAGAGTATTAGGTTGGTTAGTAATTCAAAGCACATTTGTGCGAGATTAATAACATGTCCAGAATGAGTTTTGATTCCTTCCGTTAGAGGTGGAATGACTGCTTCAGAGAGTCATTAGTCCGTGAAACTTAATTTCATTTATCCTTTCCTTTAAAGAAAATTCTTTTTTTTTTTTTTTTTTTTTTTTTTTGGTAACATGAACTTGGTTCTAGAACATGCAGAAAACCCAAATCCTTTCAACTAACTGATGATGCGGCTCCATTATAACATGCCTAATAAAATTTAGAATGAGCTTCAAGAGTACATGATAATAATACCTCCCAAGCAGTTATATTCTTTGAACCTGTCTTGTCAGCAGCTCGCTTAGTCCTTAAATGTTTTAATAAACTCTCATAAATCATGAATTGAATCGAAGGATTACACACCTGGCATGCCAATAGTTGAGCTGCATTAGCAGGATTTTAAGTTAAGCATTAGGGGAAAAAGTTGCATTACCATTATCAATGTTGGAACGATGCCTTTCCAGAATCCAGCAATTCCAGATTCATTGTAAACCTCGCCTGCCTACTAAAGATATTGAAAATAGGTTGTGTTTACGGAACAGGAAAGCAACATGGCAATCACATGCAAGCTTGATACATAAACTTGTAACATAAGACACTGAAGTCAACTTGTAACAATTAAATGGGTAGGATCATCGATCACGTACAGGATTCACCATTACATGCATGAGAAAGGAGAATATACACAACGCAGAAAGCCCAATTTATATACTGAAGTGGTGGCAGGATACAATACAAATTGTTCATGTTCTCAAGTGAATTAAAAGATCAATTCATAGCATCTCCTTTAAAACTTGAGAACATAAAGACAGCTGCCCAAGATATAAACTGATCCCGTCAATGAACGGATTGCAGACACCATTTATTAAAGCTCAAGGAAGAAGGTTAGACTGCTCACCGCCTGAAGTGTCCCATAAGGACGAGGCTTTGTTAAATCAAGAACAACCAACTGTTCCGACAGAGAAGAGCGTAACATGACATTTTCTGAAGCTTCCTTTATTAAAGCTTCTTTTCTGGCCTCTAGTATCTTTTTCTCTGCTTGCGTGTGAGTCTGACAGAAAATAATAATCACAGATTAGAGTGCCTGCATTATCAAACATATGCTTTAAATAAATAGAATGAAAGCCATGCCAAAAAGATAGTTCCAGGGTGGCCGTTTTATAGGGAACTGAATAACTAAAGAAGAATTCGAGAAAAACAACAAGAAAACTAGCGATCCAAATTAGGAAACAAAGCAGAAACTGTCAAGTCACCACTGTGCCGACTCTTACACAATTCATCAAATGCTAAATGCAAAAAAAAAAAAAAAAAAAAAAAGAAAGTTAATTTGCTGCGAAACAATATTGACTTCAGTCATGTCATCAAAATCCATCAACGGTCTGTACATATAATAGTCTAAAGCTGTTTTCTGTTGTAGCTTTAGCTTAATCAGTTACCCCACCCAAACCACTCTGATGACCATGTCCATCTCTCTCTAACAATGCATTCTTCCCGATCATCTGACTCCTAGATTGTCAATATATGGCTATGTTTCGAAGTGAAATACTCAACTACTGGGAGCGTTGCTATAACATATGCAAAACTAAGATACTGTAATAGCTCAAGACAGGTATACTCGTTTATTTTGTAGGAGTCTGTTACCTGCATACGAGTCACTAGAACCCATATGGGGTTTGTCAGCAGCACATTTACTGACCTGCATCAATAGAATCCAGCCAATGTATTAGTAACAAAGTTATCCTCATTCCTCTGAATATGAATACCCAAAAGATAACTCGTAGAAAACTATAACACACACAGAGCAAAAAAGTTGACAAAAAGTTATAGAGTACCCTGCAAGAGCTGCCACGATAAGCCATGAAAGCATGCCTGGGGTTCCATCTCCTCTCCCTTTTCTTTTGTTTGCAGCTGCAATAGCTTCAGCCTTGTTTTTGAAAGCTTGGTAAAATGAATAATAGATACTCTGGCAGTTCAATGAAGGAGAGTGTCAACTGAAAGCATGCCCAACAGCTATTGCAAATCGATGGAGAGAATCTAAAGCTTAGATATCACTTCAAATTACAACACAGTATATGTCTCAGATTCTAAAGGCATCGACTTGAAAACATGTGATGCGTGAACGTAAATTGTCCAACAAGAACATTAAGTAACTTGCAGACGATCAATCGATCAAGCAGATTACAGTATTACACAGTAAGGAAGTTGTGTTAAACCTGTGAAGCAGCAGTCCCAAGCAAAGATGGCTTGAGGCCACTGTAAAGTCCTCCTAAACCTTCATTCCGAATAACCTGTCAATCGAAAGTTCGAAACTAATGTAAGTTGTAACTTGGGACACAAAAAAGTAAGTATGGATTGGATATAAAAAGCTAACCTGGAATAGCTGAACTATAGTACTTCCAGCAGCTTTACTGGCTGCAGATGGAACGGAGTCCTTTGCAACTCTTTCCGTTTGCTGCCGAGTATTCACCTGCAACCGTAAATCGCCAAGAAATTCTTCAATTTAACAGAGAAAATGCAAAACTATACCCAATTCGCCAACATATGAAAAGGGGCAAACATCATTTTGGTTCCCAAATAATAGTAAGAAAAAACCCGTAAAAATCTTTTTGGAACAAGATCAAATTAAGTGATATTGTAAGAAAGATTAAAAAGGAAAAGATTACCGTTTGAAGAGGATAAGTAATAATTTGGGCAATGATACCTCCACCAGCTCCGGCCAAGCCGTTCACAATGGCGTTTGACATTGCTCCTCCGTCGTCTTCTTCTTCTCCTCCAGAGTGTCTGTAAATGTTATCCTCTCAAGTCAACCACTAACAATATCGCTCCAACAATGTTGGCTGAACTTTCTTACAACATGTCTTCATTTAATTTCTCATCATCTTATACTTTTAACTGTTTAACCAAAATATACATTAAATATGTAAAATTATAATTGTATATTATTAGTTGGTCTATGATATTATATACTTAGTGTATTTAAAAATAAAAATATTCGCAAAATACATAACAATAAAATTATATGTTCGTATTTATTTATTAACGAACATGTTATTAAACAATAAAATTTATATTTTATTAATGAAAATGTTTGCTAAACAATCGAATAATAAGTTCCTTTTTCATTTTATTTTATTGTGTATTTGTAATAATAAAAATGTTCTCGAATAATCTAATAGTAATTTATATATAATTCTAATTTAAAGAATTAACGAACAATAAATTATATGTTCATATTAGTTTATTAAATTACTTAGTATAAAACTTAGACATCTGTTTAGAGTAGTTTCTGTAATTTTACATATTAAATACGTAGAAAATAGAAAAGTTGGACAAAAAAGTTAAGAAGGCGCCCAAGTAAGGAATTCTAAAAGTAAAACTATGTCTTTTTCAATTATGCACATCTACTCACAATTGAAGTCACAATTGAAGGAAGAAACTAAATGAAACTTATTGGTATAGAATTTGAGTTGCATTTTTTAATTGAAATTGTATCTTTTTTACAAAATATTCGATTTGAGTGGAAAAATGACCACTCAAGCGATATAACAAATAAAGCCTTAGACTTAATATCACATTCGCTTTTATACATCTAATACTCATAATATAAGGTTTGTTGATCGACAAAACCCTTTGCTCTTGCTCTCCACTTATGTTTTTCTTATTTTAATTTATGCATTTAAGTTATAGTGTATTAAGTTTGATTCTTAATCATTTTATCATTTAATACTCCATAAGCAATTGTCAAGTTTAATGATGTGATGTAAGTTATTATGTTCCTTCTTACTCTCAGGAAATGGATTTAGTAGATGCATGAATTGGTGCGTATTTTTAATTTAATAGGAATAATTGTACTGTTCGGGTTTGTAAAAACGATGATATGCGAGGATGATACTAAAATTTTAAAATATCTTTTTTGGAAAAAGAGATAAAATGTAAAGTCGAATGTACTAACTTTGAACTTTCAATCGATATCATAGTTGTTATTTGATAATACGTTTGTAACCTTCTCCAATTGTATCTTGTTCTATTTTTCCTTTCCATAATATAAAAGTGAAAATTCGGAAAAGGTACCCTAAGTTGTGACATTTCAAAAAAATGTATCTTTGATTGTTACTGCCCGATTTAGATACCTTCAGTTGATATTGTGTCTAATTTAGGTACCTCGTGACACATATCAGCTTAATTACGTGACACATGTCACATTAGAAAATACATAAATACGGTGGACCTAAACGTAAATACGATCCTCTTTATTAATTCCAGATAGATCCTAAGTTTTAACAAGTATTACTAAATTACCCATATAAAAATATATCTCTATTGAAATCACAATGCAAGCTTCTTCCATGGCTGAATTCTTTCACCGTTGTGGAGCTTCCAAATCCGACAGCTTGGATGCTCCGTCGTGCATGAATCACTTACAAAATTCAAACACTAAATTGAAAGGTTTATTGTAGCGAATTGCATTTTTGAATTTTTATTTAATTTTTATTTTTTTATGTAATATAATGTGATTTTTTTATTTTGTAAAATATTTTTGAATTATATGAAACAATTAATACCCATAAATCACGAGAGAGTGACACGTGTCCCCCCTTTTTAAATTTAATTTAATTTAATTATTTTTTATTCTTTGGCTAAGTCTCCAGAAAGGTTCCCAGAAACTACTCCAGACAATCACCATGAAACGCCATGTCAAATGCTTTAGGCAATGACAAAAGTTCAGAAAGGCTCATCTAACAGAGCTTGCCAAGGTGATTGACCACAAAGAGAGAAGTTAGAGAGCCTTCGATCTGGAAAATTATGTTCATGCTATGTTTCCCATAGAGGATTACTCTCATCACACACGGATGCATGACGACTTCACATATAATGTTGGGAAGAAGCTGATGGATGCCTTCAATGCTGCTAATGATGAGATTAGAAGGCAGATGGCACTTAATCCTATTTTGCCTCAGACACTCAGAGTTTATCCCTCTGAACAAGAGGAAGTAAACGGGCAGAGGATTACACTCCCCACTGTAATCAATTTGGTCTCAGATGAAGAAGAAGAAACCGACGAAAATGATGTTGACACTTCATCTGAACATCCAAAAGGAGGTGATAATGGCCCATCAGATGATGAAGACGATGGTAGTCCTTCACCAGGGACTGGTGGAACGGCACAAGGAATTGCCATAATAGGAACTCCACCTGCTCAAGACTCTACTCAGAGAGACCCACCATCATCATAGAAATCACCACCTCCAGCTGACCAACAAAACCAACAAAACTCAAACGATCAAAATCAACAAGCCAACCCATCTGAAGAAATTCAGGCTGTAGAATCTAGAATCCCAAGACTCAAGGAATTGTTGGAAGAAGAAAGCAAGCTCAATTAAAGTACCAGTCTCTGATTGAAGCTAAGGAAGCCCAATTGCTGATAAATGAGGCAAGAAAATGCCAAGGAGAAGACACTCCTTGCTGAGAAGCAACAATTGAAAGGAGATATCGATGCCACAGCTGCAGAGTTGGACACTCTGGTGATAGACGATACATAGCATGATGCTAAGGCTGCATCAGATAGAACTTACATTCTATCATCTCAGAGAGACAACGCCAAAGTAAAGGTAAAATGGTTCTTGAGCTCGACAACAATGATCAAAACGATCACATCTGTGTGAGCACTGATGATGTTGTGACACAAAATATGACTCTAGAAGATGATGCAATTTTTCTCTCCCATTATTCTATATAAGGAGACATTTAGTTCTATAACTCCTTCCACACCATTCCTAAAACTAACTTCCATCAAACAATCAAAAGAAGAAGTTCCAAGATGTCTTCTCCCATGTCAGTGAAAGCAATGCACCATGCTCAAGACTTGATCTTTTACAACAAGAAGTATCCGAAAGAATTGCTCTTGATTAAAATGTCCCTTGGTAGTATCCAACGGAAACTTATTTTGCTTACGACATGGTCATCTCGAAGTTGTACAAGAAGTTTGGCGTGCAGTATGAGTTCGATGACCTAAAGAAGATTGTGAAGAAGTTGTCTGAAAGGCACGATGTGTTCATTAAAGTGTTAAAGCCCAAAGGAATGCGGTTTGATGTGGTCGTCAATATGTTTGTCCCTGCAAATGACAAAGTTTGGGATAAGCTCATTGAGGTTTGTCCTAACTTACTTTCATTCCTTACTACACTATCATCACAACTTAACTACTCAATTGTCTATACAAACTCGGGTTATGATATGTAAATGGTAGGAGGATGAACGCTCTCTTTGGTACTTCAACATTGGTGATCCAATGTGGAGCGATCTTGGTGTCGTGTTTGAAGGTCTGAAGTTCGGGGTCTCACCGGAGAAGACTTTGGAGCTGTCTAAGGACTTCGATGAGATGTCAGATTGGAATGAACTCAAAGATGATGAGGAGATGGACTCATACATGCGTTGTTTCGAACCAAAATATTGTGAGAAGCCACTCAAAAATGTTACTCCTACGAAACCATATCACTACACACTATATGATTCTCCGATCAGCAAGCAGGGTACCTCCACGAATCCTTCACTAAATGTTCAGCAGCGTCTAAGGTTTGCTTTCCCGGGAAAATCTAACAGCTTTGTTTCAATTACTAAAGAGGAGTGGCAGGCAACAAAACTTGCTAGTGAGGAAAGAGCAGTGGCTAACAAGAAGAAGAACATGCTTGATTTCACTCTCTCCCCTAGAAACTCAGTTGGGACTACGAACGAAGGTAAGGAGAAAGAAGTGGATCCCGACAGCAAGTGGGGTAGGTCATCCCAAAGTTCAACAAGAAACCGGACTTCATTTGAGTCACTTGTGTTATTTAGTAGAAAAGTTCTCCACCTAGCTTCTATGTTTTCTTTCTTGCCACATTGCTCTAATTTTCAAGTAAGATGAGCAATTGATTTGTGGCAATCGGCTCCGTAGTAGTAGTTTAAGCTTGTGCTCTATGTTGGTTCAATTGACTTGGTACTAAGTAAGTTTCATGTGTAGTGATTTAGTAATGAAATGGTGGAAGAACATTAATATGGAATAGTTGGTCTTCTATAATTTTTTCATTCGTTCTTTATTTGTTTAAATTAATGATTTCGTAGATCAACAACTTCAAGTTACATGCTTCATAAAAGTAATGAACCTTGTATATAACATAAGGAACACTAAAGTAGCTTCCGACTCAATAATCATCCTTTACATTCATGCTGCAAATGCTAGTTTGTCATAAATCATGTTAACTATTCAAGTACAAAATACCAAGTAAGATCAGTGAGTTAACTTTGCAAAATATACCCATTAGTAGTGTTCAAAATGACACAAAAGGTTGAGGCAGTCATCTATTTACTCAAAAGAAGGACCATGACACATCTTCCATGTCCAGATCACATGAATTCTTCATTCTCATAAGGAACATACACATCCATCATGTCCGGCCCACCCAACTTTTTCAGCTCATTGTTGATAAAGTTGAACTTATCATTCTCATTCATGATTAAAAAAAAAAAAAAACTGCAAAGTAGGCAAATCACGGATCAATATCAGCCCAATACTAACCTTGTAGGTGGAAGGAAGCTTGGGAAACTTGTCAAGTTCAACATTCATCATTCTGATGTACTCCTCCATGGTATACGCAGCCTTCTTATGAGAGGATGTACCGTCACCAACTAGGTTTATAACTCCTACCGTAGCTTCCTTTGTGAACTGCACAAAACCATCCATCATGTGGAACAATGCTTCATCACCTCCATCAGAGTTCACTCTTGCTCTCTTCTTAGGAATCACATTGCTTTCGCAAATGTCGGGCATGTAACTGCGTACTTTTGGAGCAGTTTTAACTTGAGTACCATGGGTGTTCTTCCCATCTATTCCCTCTCCGCTTTTTCCTATGTTTTCTTGCTGAGATTCATCTAAGTTGGGTTATTTTTTTGTTGCAGACAACCTGAGTTGATGTGGCCTCATTATCTTCAAAGGCAATGTTGAAGCCTTCGTCCAAATCAGAATCAGTTTCAGGCACCTTCTCATGTTGTTGAAGTTTGCCTTTCTCCCCAAATGTTCTTGCCTTCTTGCCAGTTGCAACTTCCCTACCAAATATGTCACACCTGTAAAGTAAATCCATTTGTTCTCTCTCATCTTTTTCATGCAGCTATAACCCTATAACAAGTGCATAATCAGAGGCAAAAATAAGAACATAATACACCATAAACTACCAAGTCAAGTAGACAAATTTTTCATTATAATGCATGAGGTATACCTTCACAAAGTCCTGCCAAACATGATCTTCACAGTTGAAATCTTCTCCTCATCATCCCAGCCAATGCCACTCTTATTCTTCAACTTAAGTACAACGGAATGGAATGTCTTCCATGCTCTGATGTTGTTTATTATGTGAGGCTTGATCTTAAGGTCAGTACCTGGAAACACTACAAGAAAGAAGGCAAATTGCGATGCTATATAGCGACGGATAAAATCCGTCGCTATATAGCGACGAATCGCTAAGAAATAGCGACGGATAATATATCCTTCGCTATATATGGCGATGGATAGTTTTATCCGTCGCCAGTTTATCAGATTTAAAAAATAATAATAAGATACTTTTTTTAGCGACGGATAGAATATTCGTCGCTAAAAACTAAATTAAGTCGACTTCTCCAGTTAGTTCAACAATTCATTCTTTCTTTTCTTCTCCTTCTCCCCTTTCCGTTTCTTCTCCCGTTTCATTGTGTCCGCCGCCGCCTGCCGCCGCCATCCGCGTCTCCGCCCGTCTTGGTACTCCATCTCTACTCCACCTCCATCTCTCAATTCGGAAGGCATTTAGCAAAACCCTTACTATTTCAATTTGGGGATTTTTGTGATTTTGAAGTGTTTGAGTATGTAGTTAGTTTGATATGTGCAATTGATGTATTTGTGAAG
>JAYMSP010005290.1:0-14004 GCA_036897095.1 Plantago elongata | reverse complement strand
CCACCCCCCCCACCCCCACGTGCCTGGAGCAAAGATAAGGAGCCTATGAGCGAAGATGACCAACAACACTTGGCATAAAAATTTATTAGTCGGAATGGTTTCGAGTCGTTGAGGATTGTGAATGATCCTGCCTCGACGTCGGGATCGGGTCCATGATTATATATCATGGAACGTGAGGGGGTGTAATAGTATAGCCAAAATTCGTGAGATCAGCTCCCGTCTCTCCAACATTAATTGTGCAATGGCTATTTTGGTAGAAACTAGAGTGAAGCAGGGTAAGAGTATGGATATTAGACGTCGTATTGGTAACATGTGGAATTACTTGGACAACTATAATCATCACCCCAATGAGAGGATATGGATCCTATGGGACCTAAGGCGGATTGATGTACAAGTAGTTACAGGTGGTGCACAATTCTTACACTGTGGAGTTTATGATCTTAGTGGCTCACTTATCACTTGGCTGACTGCGATATATGCTTTTAACCAGTTAGAGGACCGTCGATGTCTTTGGCAGGATATTGAAGGATTAAATTAGCAGATACATGGTCGTTGGATTTTACTAGGAGATTTTAATAATGTACAGACCTCCCATGATAGAATCGGTGGGACCATGGTACAACCAGTGGAATATTGAGATCTTGCAACTATGATGGATAATATTGGATTTTTTTGAATTAGATAGTGTCGTGTCGGTGACCATTTCATGTGGCATAATAAACACTCCAGAGACCCCATCTATTCGAGAATTGACCGAGCCATTGGTAATATGGACTGGTTTCATACGTATGGTCATATCCAAGTGTAACTTATGGAACCTAGTATTTCTGATCATGCGATGCTTGCCATTCAATTTGGTGAGAATTTGAGAAGAGTACAAAAGCATTTCCAGTTCATGAATATTACTATTGATCAACCCGGATTCATGGATTTAGTGCGGTAGGAATGGGGTGAACCGAGATAGGACGGAACAATGGCAAGTTGCTGGAAGAGACTGAAACATCTCTAAGGCCTGATCCGCAATTTCCAGAGACAAGTTTTGGTCACACGTGATAAGATCCTACAAATCCGAACCCGCCTTGAGGAAGCGAAACATACCCTACTGCAGGACAGGATGAACACCAATCACATAGACCAAGTAAAGCAGCTAACCCAGGAGCTTGTATATTGGAATGAAATGGACGAGAAAATAGGACAACAAAGGTAAAAATTTGATTGGCTTCGCTTGGGGGATGGAAATAACGCATATTTCCATGCGACTGTGAAAGCAAAGAACATAAATCTAGGCATTACAAAGTTATACCGAGATGATGGACATATTGCAACATCGCAAATTGGCTGGAAAGTGAAGTTGTAAACTTCTACACTCGGATTGTTGGAGAAGCTGCGTCTCGGCTCCAGGGACTAAATATCGAAGTCCTATGCGAAGGTAAACAATTATCACAAACAGTTGCAGATTCTCTGGATGCACCGGTTACGACCGGTGAGATACTTAATGCATTAAAGGGGATTTGGGACCTCAAAGCACCTGGGATTGATGGATTTAATGCGAAAATTTTCAAATCAACTTAGATTGTTATTGGAGCCGATGTGACTCGAGCAGTACATGAATTCTTTGTCCAGGAGAAGATGTATTTGAGTGTAAATTGTAGTCTTGTGACGTTGATCCCGAAGGTTGCGGATGCGGTGGAGGTGAAGGACTTTCGACCTATATCTTGTTGCACTACGCTTTACAAGATCATTTCGAAGATATTCACTAATCGCCTGAGCAAAGTCATCAGTGAGGTGGTAGATGAGAGCCAGGCTACTTTTATTCCGGGTCAACAAATACACAATCATATACTACTGCCTTACGAATTAATTCGAGGCTATAGTAGGAGAACAGGTACACCCAGATGCATGATACAGATGGATCTTCATAAAGCTTTTGATACGGTGGAATGGAGCGCACTTGAGGGAATATTAACTGAGATGAATATTCCACACAGATTCATTCAATGGGTTATGGTGTGTGTCTTGACTGTTTCATATAGATATATGGTTAATGGAAAGCCTACACGCATTGTGAAGGCTAATAGAGGAGTTAGCCAAGGAGACCCCCTCTCACCGCTTCTATTTGTTATGGTCATGAAATATCTGCATAGACTTATGTGAGGGTTGACATTCTAAATGTGAAAGCCTATCAATCATCAACCTTAGTTTCGCTGACGACCTTTTATTATACACTCGTGGGATGTTGTATCTGTGGAACTTGCAATGAAACAATTTGACAACTTCTCAAAAGCTACAGGATTGAAGGTGAACCCGGCTAAATGTAAGCTATATTTTGGAGCCGTCCCCGATTTCGAGCAGGAGGCCATACGGAACATCAATGGTTTCGGGGTGGGAGCGATCCCTTTCCGGTATCTTGGGGCCCCGCTTTATAGCAAAAAGCTTATGATTTTACATTGCCAACCGCTAATTGATAAGCTTGTTGCGAGGATTCGACATTGGAGTGCCAAACTTTTGAGCTATGGAGGGCGGGAAAGTGTACTTTTTGCACTCACTAATTACTGGCTCCAATGTTTCCTTTTACTGAAAGGTGTACTGAGGAAATTTGAGGCAATCTGCATATCTTTCTATGGTCTAATAGTGAAACAATCACGAGGAAAATACCGATAGCATAGGAAAAGGTATGTGCTCCAAGAAATAAGGAGGCCTACAGATTATTGATTTACAACTTTGGAGTAAAGCTTGTTTGCTGAAGCTGTTATGGAACCTATGTAACAAACAGGACAACATGTGGGTGACATGTATCCATGCCTATTATATAACGCAGGAGCGTATCCTTTTTGATCCCTTGCCGTTAACAAGCTCATGGATTATAAAGAGTATTCTGAGTTGCAGGTCGTTGATTACTGGAAACAACACTTGGATGACAATGCAATTGTTGCCCAAGTTCACTACGGGTTGCATGTACCGAGAGCTGCAGGAAGATCACCTAAAAGTAGAATGGAAATCACTAATGCATGGAAATCTGGCTCGACCTCGGGCAAAGATGGTGTGTTGTTTCATAGACATGATGATGTGTTGTTTTTGCCCCGTCGATGAGTCTAGGGAGCACCTGTTTTTCCAATGCGCAACAACGGTAGCAATTTGGAGTGAGGTCCCTGGCTGGCTTGGTTACCATCACACGCCGAAACCATGGGAACATGAAATGCTTTGGATACTGCGTCAAATCAAGGGTAGTAACTTTAAGAGGAAGCTGCTGAAGATGGCTTTCATTGAAACACTTTATGAAGTATGGAGATACATAAATAAAGTGTGTTTTGATAGTACAGGTAGTTTGGGTCCTGTCGCACAACAAATTATTATGATAGTGACCTATAGAGCTTGGATGATACCTAGATTATTATCCATGTTGGGAGTCTTTTAATTAGTTAAACTTAGTTGTTTAATTTGAGTACTTTTTTGCTGGATCGTTCATATCACCCGTCACTTTATACTGTTTTTAAAATTTGATAATACATTCTCGCTCAATTTTTTTTTTTAGCATCAATAAATTAGGAGAGCAGTAAAATCTGTTAGACCGTTGTATTGAAAACAAAGGCAAAACCCAGTCCCAATTCAAACTCAACAGTGGGTAAAACCGGAAACTCGCAACCCCAGTGAGGTATGGAGTATGGAGCCCACATTGTTAGGCACCGGAACCAACACACATTGACACACCCATCTTTGTGACATCCCCAGTTTACCCCTTCAACTCCAAGAAACGCCAAAAAACCCAATTTCAAAATACCAAAACTAAAAAGAAATCCAATCTCTATGCATATATTAAAACCAGACACAGACATCTCTGCTCTCACAAATTGGCCTTTTCGACGTAAAAGTAAAAAAGAAAACGGATACTCTACAATACTCTACAGAGAGAGAAACTGAAAATAACTTCAAAAGGACACATTACACATACACACTCCCTCTCTCTCTAGAAAACTCCATTAGAAAGAGTGTCCGTGAGTACTGAAGCGAGCTCTTCTTGTGCCAGCAATGGAGTTATGTCTGTAATTGAATCAAATCTTGGGTCTTTGACTATCCTTCAACCTCGTGCTTGTAAAAAGTTTGAGTCTTTTTGAGCTTTTTTCCACTTTTACGAAATGGGTCACCGGAAGCGGAATGTGGAGGTGTTTTTGATGTCGGTGTGCTTTTTGGGACTGATCTGGGTTTGTTGTGCTGGTAGAGAGCCGGGTGCACGGCAGAAGCTGGAAGTGAAGAAGCATTTGAAGAGACTCAATAAGCCTTCTGCTAAAACTATTAAGGTTTTTTTTTTTTTTTTTTTGGAGTTGTAGTCTTTGATTCTTTATTAGCTGGTTAGTGGTTGGTTCATTGGTTGGTTGGGTTTTCAGTGTTTAAATGTGTTTGGTACTTTCTGTTTGATTATTTATGTTGAGTTTGAATTGAATTGGGTTTTTTCTGTTGTTACATTTAGGTGACTTTACTTGTTTGTTCTATTCTTGAGTTTCTGCTATTATTGAGCATTGTTTGTTTTCAGTTCTGTTACTCATAGTAATAGCTTTGGATGCTGCATTTTTACTTGTTCTTGATGGGTGTTTTTGTATCTGCTTTGAAGCATTATATGATTTTTCTTCTTCTTTGATTTCTTGTTTATTGTATAGTCAGCTGATTATTTCTGCAAAATGTTCATTTCTTGTGTTTAATGAGCAGAGTCCAGATGGAGATTTCATTGACTGTGTACACATATCTCACCAGCCAGCTTTTGACCACCCTTTTCTCAAAGACCACAAGATTCAGGTTCATTTTCATTTGATGTCTCTCTTCTTTTCCTGTATTGTGAAGTAGTAGTATCATTTTGATAGTACATCTTATGCTATCTTTTTATTGTAGTTTTGATAAGGGTGTGCTTCTTTGTTTGCTATAGGCGAGACCAAGTTATCATCCAGAAGGGCTGTTTGATGAGAAAATGAGTACTGGGCCTAAAGAAAGGACCAATTCCATTAGCCAGCTGTGGCATATGAACGGGGCGTGCCCTCCGGACACCGTTCCGATAAGGAGAACAAAACAAGATGATGTTATGAGGGCAAGCTCTGTGAAGAGGTATGGGAAGAAGAAGCGCACTGGTGTTGCCAAGCCGAGGTCTGCAGGTCCTGACCTCGTTAATGAGAGTGGTCATCAGGTAATGGAAGCACATGGATAAAAAGAAGTGGAGTCTTTATACACTACTGGCTTCCTTTTCTGAAGAACAAATGCCTTAAAAGCTCTTTATAACAACTAGTTGTCTTGCTTTTTTTTGAGTGATGCTTCTTTTTTCTAAAGCTATCTTTTGTTTTTGGCCCATTTCGTTTGTGGTAACCAGCATGCCATAGCATATGTTGAAGGGGATAGATACTATGGAGCAAAGGCAACTATTAATGTTTGGGAGCCCAAAATACAGCAGCCTAATGAGTTTAGTCTGTCCCAAATTTGGGTGTTGGGTGGTTCCTTTGGTGAAGATCTTAACAGCATTGAAGCTGGTTGGCAGGTAAAGATTTGCTGATTTAATGTCTTCTAAAAAAGTAAAAAATAGATTACTATTACTAAAACTGGTGCTCGGAGGCTCACAACTTTTAGAAGAGCGCTTAGCTAGGCCTCAAACTGTGACTAACAACATATCCCTATGGAGTAACTTACCATTTTGCCAAGCCTAGCCCCTTTAGGTATCATACTCTCTTACATTGCGGCGAATAATGGACTGTTTTTGCATTTCAGGTCAGCCCGGATCTCTACGGTGACAATAATACCAGACTCTTCACTTACTGGACTGTAAGCTCAACGATTTTGGCATTTTGTATTATTATCCCTCAGTTCTATATCCATAGAGCACTTTACATGTAAAATTACTAACTTAAACTCTGCAACCACAGAGCGATGCATATCAAGCGACTGGTTGCTACAACCTTCTGTGCTCAGGCTTCATTCAAGTGAACAGTGAAATAGCAATGGGTGCAAGCATCTCTCCTGTTTCTGGGTTTAGGAACAATCAGTATGATATTAGCATTCTTATCTGGAAGGTAAATTCCAAATTCACCCCATTATGCCTTTTGTGATGTGTCCTGCACTGAGTGTAATTAAATTAAATGTTTCAATTGCATTGAATATTGGGGTACATTAGTCCTTGGGAGGTAAAAAGCAAATGAATATGTGATTCAATAATATTATTGAAAAAAGGCATCATTATGATATTGATGTTGAGAATCTTTCCCATTTTCTTTTGTCCACTGGCCTATACATGATTTATTATAGTTCCTTTCATGTACAGGGTTTCACTTGTCTTTTGTAGTACAATTATTGCATTCTGCACACAGTGTAACACCATAAAAGATTGAAGATTTTTACCCCTTTCCATTTGTCAAATTTTTAGGCCATCCTCTTACAGGGGTGCCAGTTTTTAAAACCAAACTGTTGATTTAGCAAATCTTTGTGTGCCGTCCACCACCATACTCTCGAAATTCCTTTGCACTTGCAACAAACTGTGTTTAATTATGGGGCTAGTGTTATGAAGTAGAGAACACCTAGGAGACATACTTGTTGTATAATACGAGATATGTCTTGAACAAGGGAATGCACTTGATTGTAGTGAACTTATATCCAACTATGACTAAGACACCTTTTCATATTCACTTTGTTTCTCATTATAGGATCCAAAAGAAGGGAACTGGTGGATGCAATTTGGAAATGACTACGTAATGGGGTACTGGCCATCTTTCTTGTTCTCATACTTGGCAGACAGTGCATCCATGATTGAGTGGGGCGGCGAAGTGGTAAACTCGGAACCTGACGGGCAGCACACGGCAACACAAATGGGTAGCGGTCGTTTCCCGGAAGAAGGATTCGGAAAGTCGAGTTATTTCAGGAACATTCAGGTAGTGGACAGCTCAAACAACCTCAAGGCTCCAAAAGATCTTGGGACATTTACTGAGAAGTCCAACTGCTATGATGTGCAAACTGGGAGTAATGGGGATTGGGGACACTACTTTTATTATGGAGGCCCTGGTAAGAACCCTAATTGCCCATGAAGAAGGAATAAAAGGACCATTTCAAGAAGTGTATTATTCAATGTAGTCTAATGTCAATCTCTCTCTCTATCTCCATACTTCTTGTTTTCTCTTTTTTTTTTTTTTTTTTTTTTTTTTTTTTTTTTTTTTTCTTTTTCTTTTTCTTGTTAGGTTTGTTTAGTGAATGTAATCTTTGTAGTAGTGGGAAATTTTGACCCAGTGTGATTTTCCTCGAGATGTTTGTGAATGTGGGAAGTGGCCAAAGTTTCTCTGAAAAGTGGAAGAAACAGGCCTTTTGTCATTTTGCTCTGTATCTCTCATTAAGTTAATACTCCACTCTTTGAGTGCTTTATTACTTTAATCAATGGAGTTTTGTGCTTCTCCAAAAAGGAGAACCATAGTTGAGAATTAGTAGTAAACTATTAAGGTTCTGTTCAACCTCATACACACTTTGATTATTATTAAACACTAATAGCCGCACCACCACCCACTCAGTTTTAAATCATACCATTACCTATTCAATTGTTGGTTTAATAAGGTTTCCTGACATTGCCATTTGTCAAATAACCTGCGACCGTGTGATTTGAGTCGAGCTTTGTCAAATTTGTGTATTTGTTTCTCCACTATATGCCATGCTACTTGAATTGAATATTGTTTATCAATTCCGAAACTCAGATACACTACTAAACTCTATCAAAGAAATCATAATCCAATAATACCAAACGGAAAACTTCATAGGTCGACTCAGTTGAGCTGTTATTCAAGAACTTCAAATTTCAGTTCGATTTGAGTCAAGATTCTGCTGTGTCCAGACTGAGTACTGAGTAAACATTAAGGCTGAGCAATTTTAACCAGTATGTCCTTGTTGTGGTGTGGATAGGAATAGGGAAGGGTCCAAGAGTGTGTAGTTCTTTCACTTTTTTGAAAAGAAGATTTGAGAACACATAAAATTTGGATTTTGCATTGCACATGTGACTTGCACAATCTACTTTTCTATACTCAATTGTTCTTTCCTGCAGGCTGCATGAATAATTGCCTTTCTGTAAAGAACAACTACCACCACACCTGCTAAATCTTCATTCATTCTCCTTGTTAAAATACATCCTACTACTTCTACCTAATTCTGATATTATTTATTAAAACCTACTTTTGTGCTACACTTGTAGACTTTCCTATATATTTAGGGCTTAAAAAGTTTATTCTATATTAGCTCACTCACCTTTACCTTTCTATTTTTCGAAAGCGAGTGACTACCTTTGTATAGGTTAAGTTTTAGTACTAAGTTATAAGGACTAAAAGAGAAAGGAACAGAAGATATAACCTCCTTCCACTTATAACAAAAATTACATTCATTATCTAGAATATGTGATTGACAGATCGAATTACAGATTGATCTACATAAATACAAATAAATTCCGATCAACGATCATCTAACTCTTTTTAAAAGAAATAGTACTCCTAGTTTGCTCAATAAACATGCACATCCAATTGACAAATATTTTTATAATGTCAGTATATAATAATTTTTTTAAAAAAAAGACTGTTATGTAATGAATATGCTAAAGACGGTTGAGAAAAATGTAATTCAGGATTGTAATACGAAATGCCCTTTGAAAAAGATTTCTGACTTTGTTTTGATACGATGACTGAAAGATCAACCCAAAGAAGTGAAGTTCGTTCAACGATTCGCTCAAAGTTCCGATACGACAACAAAAAACAGATTTCGATTTATGCAAACTTTAAATGCAGTAAAGATGCAATAATGATGCAGTACAGTAAAGAATGAAAATCAGAGTTATAGTGGTTCGGCCACAAAAGTGCCTACGTCCACTCCCCAAGCATTTACTCTTGAGTATTCCACTAAGATCCTTGATAGACCACTTACAACCCGCAAGCTTTTTAAGATAACAAACTTGTCTTTTCCTCTTGCTCCGTCTAAGCTATCCCCACCTAGACCAAGTGACTCGTGCTAAGAAGCAATCCCAACTACTTTAACCACACGCTAACAAGATTTTAGAAACCCACACTACAACTGATTGAATTGAGTATGAAGCTCACATAACTCTTTCTTTTCTATGCACTGTTGTCTTGCTTCCTCCTTCTCCAACCTTTAACTCTTTTATAAAGAGAGGAATATGAACATTTGAAGTAATGTTTAGTCTGTTCTACTAGAAGAATACTTCTTTGCTGACTTGAAGAATAACGTTAGTTTGTTGAAAGTCTTAATCTGTTGAGATTTACTAGGAGAATTTTACTCTTGAAAGAATCCTGCAAATAACAAAAGAATAACCAAAATATATCTCCAACAAAGTCCATTAAAAGAAGGATTCTATTTTGAAATTTGTTTTAAATATAAAATCTTTGTTTGGCCAAGAGATTTTAATCCACATAATAAATAACATTATAGTCCAGAATCTCTAATGTTAGAAGAGAAAAACGTGTACAACATTTTTCTACAATAAATAGTTGAACATAATTAGAAATTCATTCTGCTCGAAAGATTGATCGAAACAATAACGTTTTGGACGACGTTTCAGAATGGTGGCAGATTGATGAAAATCAAATTTAACTTGGCCAACTTTACATGAATTTAGTGGAGACATATTGGACTTATAAAAATGTTAATCCATGACATAATATTTGTTAACATCACATATAGATTCGACCTTTAGGGTCAACAATCTCCCCCTTGATGATGACAAACATATTGCCCAGAATAGTGTAGAAATTTAAGAACTTGGACAAAATAGTTTCATACCTGAGCTCCCCCTTTTGAAAGGAGAGTACTTACCATGAAATACGAACTTTAAGAAACTCCCCCTTGATTTATGCATCGGTAATGAAGATATGTTCTAGAGAAGTCAAAAATACCAGAGTATATTGATTATGCAGTAGAAGGCTCATCATAGCGGAAACTCTATTCTTCTTCCCCATTTGTCATCAATAGAATGACTGGTCTTCATCACTTGAACTCTTTCTGTCTCGCTGGAAGAATGTACGTCATCTTCCGATCACCTTTCTACCAATGTTTCTGAAGCGATTTGAATTGGAAAATACCCATTCAAATAGCATGTTTTGTGTATAAAACAAGCTATTTGAATGGGCATTTTCCAATTCAAATCGCTTCCCAATCAATCCCTAAACCATCTACTTTTGCATAACGTTTTTCATTCCTATTAGGTTCCTTTTCCTCTAAAAAATTAAGCTCTGGACCTGCAAAAACTCATTACTAAACAAAGCCATTAGTGATCATTATCACTCAAGTTGTTAAACTTTAAACGAGTGAACCAAGCTCTAGATGCCAAGTGTAATATGAAATTTCCTTTGAAAAAGATTTCTGACTTTATTTTGAAATGATGACTAAAAGATCGACCGAAAGAAGTGAAGTTTATTTTAACGTTTCGCTCAATGTTCCGACACGACAACAGAAAACAGTTTTTGATTTATGCAAACTTTAAATGCAGTAAAGATGCAATAATGATGCAGTGTCGTAAAGAACGAAAAACCAGAGTTATAGTGGTTCGGCCACTATAACTCAAAGATAACAACCTCTTTTTTATTTATTGAAACGGCTAAAGGGTGACTCGAACTCCCGACCTATTTGTTGGAGGTGAAGCGTCTTACCAACTGAGCTGCGCTTCGTTGTTTGAAAGATAACAACCTTGTCCTTCCCTCTTGCTCCGTCTAAGCTATCCCCACCTAGACCAAGTGACTCGTAATAAGAAGCAATCCCAACTCCTTTAACCACACATTAACAAGATCTTAGAAACTCAAAATACAACTGATTGAATTGAATATGAAGCTCACATAACTCTCTCTTTTCTATACATAAACTCAATAATATCAATAGAGAGATTGAAGACAACTGCATTGATAGAACTCGTTGTATGCACTATTGTCTTGCTTCTTCCTTCTCCGGCCTTGAACTCTTTTATAAAGAGAGGAATATGAACGTTTCAAGCAACATTTAGTCTGAATATATTTGCTGGAAGAATACGTCTTTGCTGACTTGAAGAATAACGTTAGTTTGTTGGAAGTCTTAATCTGTTAAGATTTACTAGGAGAATTTTACTCATGAAAGAATCGTGTAAATAACAAAAAAATATTCAAGATATATCTCCAACAAAGTCCATGAAAAGAAGGATTCTATTTTAAAATTTCTTTTAAATATATTTGAAATCTTTGTCTACAAAGAGATTTTAATCCACATAATAAATAACATTATAGTCCAGACTTTAATTTTAGAAGAGAAAAATATGTACATCATTTTTCTACCATAAATATATTGAACATAATTAGAAATTCATTCTGTTCGAAAGATTGATCGAAACAATAACGTTTCGAACGACGTTTCAGAACGGTGACAAATTGATGAAAATTAAATTTAATTTGGCCAACTTTACATGAATTTAATAGAGATATATTAAACTTATAAAGATATTATTTTATAAAATAATGTTTGTTATCATTATATATGGATTCGGCCTTTAGGATCAACAAGGATCCAATTTATTAATTAGCATATGGATAGGATTTGATCCTTTTGAAATGTGGTCTCCTCATGAAATGCGCATTGATGACCGGAGTAATCTCATTTAATGTCCCTACTTGTGTAGAATCCTTAGACCACCCGTACTGGTGATGTGCATGTGATGTGTCATCGGTGATGAGGTCTGTAATGAGATTTTACTTTATTAGTAACGCGTCATAATACTGTCATAAAATTTAAAATAAAATTATCTTTTCATTTTTTAAAAATATATGTAAGATATTATAAAAATGTTTGAAATTTAAAATTAATAAAATTATACTTTTAGAAGTTGTTTTACAATTTTAAATTTAATTACAAGAGAAAAATGAATCCGATATGGGATGATTCAAACATAGTCAAGTTAATCTCTATTTGTAGATCGTGTAAAGACGAATATGTTGATAATTTTTATTTATTTTTTAAATTTATAATTTTCAAGTTATTTGCGTTTGAAAATGAAAAAACTAAAAAGAATAGAAAGAAAAAAATAGAAACACAAGGACTCGACAAGTGGCATCAGCCTAGCAATCTGATCTCTCGTCATTGAATAACGGGGAAACTGAATGACGCGCCCATAACGCGTCAGATGCTCATAACGAACGGACGGGAGAACTGAATGACGCGCCCATAACGCGTCAGATGCTCATAACGAACTGCGATGTAGCTCGTCTTACCAATGTGGTGTACAAATTGTCTGGACAATTTAAAATTTTAATTGAATAACATGGTTTAGGACCAGTTCAATTTCTTAAATAACACTTCATTCTGTTTCAAGTTTTAATTTTTTTAGTCTACCCTCTCTAATTTTAACTACCTTGGTCGTGACCTAGGCAACAACACTTCTAATTCATGCAAGCCCTCGAGTTGACAATTTAATAGAAAGCACTCCATGCAGTGTAAAACCATAATAGAATTGTTACATCATCCTCAAAGTAGAAAAGAAGAACAAATGCACACAGGCATCGTGTTTCATTGAAGACGACGTGATGCGTCTGTTAGTTTGAACACTCATCCCTATATCTATTTTAAAGTCACAGAGGAATTCCAACTAACCCAATAATTTTTCTTTTTAATAAAGAATTATATTCAACTAAACACTACAAGAATAACATAAAACAGAGACAAAAGTTATTCGTCTCTGTCAGTAGCGA
The DNA here is from genome assembly GCA_036897095.1 of Plantago elongata. Taxonomy (NCBI): domain Eukaryota; kingdom Viridiplantae; phylum Streptophyta; class Magnoliopsida; order Lamiales; family Plantaginaceae; genus Plantago; species Plantago elongata. The sequence goes on along the minus strand of JAYMSP010005290.1, from coordinate 1,294 downwards.
CGAATCGTTATGTTTAGCAATGCAACAACGATCCGTTTCTAATTCGCGTCATTCCGTCGCTAAATAAAGACGGATTAGAGACGGATAAATTATCCGTCTCTAAAATCTTTGACTTTAGTAAAAATAAAAAAGTAAAATGAATTAGGAACTCGCCATTTCGGTTGCCAATCCGTCTCAACAACCGATTAGCGTCTATTTGTCGCTGAGACGAATTAAAAGGAAGAGGCAGCGGGCATAAGGCTCATTCTCCCCTGCCTCTTCTTTTCTCCTCCCTTCTTACTTCAAATCGCCACTTTCCCAATTTCGGCCATTTCCCTCTCGAATCCGGTCAAACTTAGAATCTATTCGAAGATCTTGGGACAAGGAGCTCGGGTGGTGTACGAATTTCAACTTTCAACCGCTTATTATTTCTTCGTAATCGAGTGTATTTTGGCTAAAACCCTAGTTTTATAAAATTTGGGGATCTTGTAATTTTAAACTAATTTGAGCAATTGCATGTTTATATGAAGTATGTAGTAACTAGATTAGATAATATTATGTATTGTGTTAACTTTGAGAGTTAAAAATTGATATGTATGAAGTCTGAAGATAGTTTAGTTGATATTTTGGCAAATGTAGTATGATGAAAAAGATTTAGTTGAGTGTAAAATTTGAGAATTTTCTTGCTAGTGGTGAATTTTGTTAATTTTGACTACTTTGGGAAATTGTATGTTTTTGGGAACGATGTTATATACTAGCTTGTTAAACTTAATTTGATATGAACCATTCGATTGTAGTAGTGGTAGTTTCAATTTAGTGTTTTAGAGACAATTTGATTTTGATAATGAATGTGATTTATACTAGTTAATTCTATTGTGGGAAATACAGTAACAAATTGGGATATAGTAAAACGTAGTAAATCTAATAAATTTAGACGTGTCAGGTTAAACAAATCGAATGACTACGGATCGTTCATGGATGTATCGTCGAATTGTAAATGGAAGAATACAATCGAGTTTTGTTAAAGGGGTTGAAGATTTCATTGTATTTGCATTGACACATTCGACTTGTGTGATTGGGGGTTGATAAAGTTGCAAATTACAAACATGCCGTAACAAACAATTTCTGACTCCTGCAACGGTATTCGAACACCTGAACTGTAATGGGTTCCTGCCGAAGTATCTGGTTTGGAATAATCATGGTGAGGAACCAACCTTTGAAATGCGATATTTAAAATGGAGGGAGAGACGGGGGTTGGGATTGCCTATTATGTGGTGGAATGAGCTTGGAGTATGTGCATGGCGTAGATGAGGAT
>JAYMSP010005289.1:0-14005 GCA_036897095.1 Plantago elongata | reverse complement strand
ACTTCAAGGAATTGGAGATAATTCTCACTGAAGCCGGTTATTCCCTCGCCGAAGGCATCCATGGAAGAGTTACCGGAAGTGGCATTCTTAGCCAACTTGTTGGCCTTGTCACGACCAATGGGACGTTTGGTACTTGTCGCACAATCATAACCCCGATTCCGCTCACTTCTGCTACTGCCACCTGCATCTGTTGTTTCCATCGGTTGATCACTTACATCAACATCGTCACCCTCAAACCCATCCTCCCCAATTTGTACAAACTTCTTCATGGTTTCCTCCAAGTTCATCTTTAGTTCCCACTCTAGATATGCTTTCATGGCATCCCACTGTTTGAACGTCGTGAATGAGTTGTGGTTCTTCGACTTCTTCCTGTACAGTTCTTGGTCAGTGTTCCGCACATCTTCCTCACTATAGCCACTCCGATTGCCGACCATGACAGTAGCACGCTCCACACAAATCATCCAATGATTTATGTCATCTCTTAGTCGCCCCATATTCTACGAAGCGAATCATGAGACCGGAATTTATCCACCCCGGTCATCATTCCTGCCATCTTGATATCCTCGTACTTCTCCGCAACAAGACGGAACAATTTACCGTACTTCTGATCCGTTCCAACAATAGCATTCTGACTTGAAAAATATATCAAGTTAGGGTTTTTTGAGTTTAATTAAGAGAAATAGAGGAGTTGGAGCTGGAATGAAGTAAAATATATCAAGTTTGGTCTCATTTTATAGATCATGAAAAAACATATCCGTTGGTGTATTTTTTTTTTTCTTCGTATTGTTTGAGATATTATCGTTTTAAAACGGATATAATACGATAAACCCAACACATGATTTCCTTCATTTACACACGAATGCAATGGTGCAGTTTGACTTGGAAAGAGGTTGTACAGAATATACAGATACTAGACCCAATATTTGCCACTCCAAATTCTGGAATAATAAACACAGCGTTTGTAGTTAGCTGGAAGTTGCTCTAAACTTGATGAAAAACTAAATAAACTCGACTACGCAGTTAGTAATTACTACTTCTACTTAAGACAAGCAGAGCAACATTTTCTGACCCTAATAGGCATCTATCTTTCATAAAATCCTAGAACTTCCAAACAACATAAAATGCCTCTAGTATGAAACTATACAAAAACAAAAAATGCCCCTAGCGAAAGATTTATCCAGACAACCAACCCAAATGCATTATCCGGGTCTCCTTTAGAATGGTATTCAATAAACATTTTGTACTGATGGATACACATTTTACAGGACTTGTAATGAAACCCTTGCTTTGGGAAGTATAGAAGCTATACTATCTCCTCAACTAACAACTACTCGTAACATGAACTCTATTCTCTAGATAATGGTTTGTACTCTACAAACTTATGTGGCATATAAACACATGTTTGCAAGTTTCACTCACCATTCAAATCCCATGACTGGATATGTTTGAACGAGTATGGTGTAAGTATACCCATTCTAGGAACACTTGGGCCAGAATTGCTACCTGTGACATAATTCACATTCAACGGAAAAGAAATAAATATGCACGAGGCATTCATTTAGGCACATGATGAAGTTACGTACTTACTCCCTCCCAGTACAAGGTCCCCATTGTATTTTTATTGACTTCTTTTTACCTTTGTTTGACTAAAAATTAGTCTGAGATACTATAGAGGAAATCATGACTGCAGTTATATTCTGAATATGGCCTTCATACTCTCATTATACATTTTTTAACTTATTTTAACTATATAATTCAATATTAATTTATAGTGAAACGGAGGTAAAAAGGTCAACAATTATCAAATGGAAACTTATATTTTTATAGGCAAACTCTTTTTTCGAATAACTAGCAAGGCAGCATGTCTTGTTTCTCTACTATCTGGAAAATAATCAATAGAAATTAATTAAAAAAAAGAGTAAACTTCCAGGTTCAGTTCAACCCTCTATTGTCAGTTCGACCACCATGTAATGTATTCCTAGATTACAACTTCTACAGATTCAGCAGTATTCAAACTACTACATGCAAATCAAAGCTGGGAGAAAATATAGTATTCAAAGTGTTTTTTTTCTTGGACAGATAATAATTAAAACCAGGTATCAAAAGAAAAAGATGAATACTATAGGCAACTTTAAAATGGTTATGCAGAAGTACAAATAATCTCAAACGAACAATCTTGCTGAAGTTATTACATGTGAAGATAAGATCAAAGTTGAACAATAAATACTAAAAATTTGTGAGTCTGCTAACATTTCACCAAATTTGTGATTCATCAACCCACACCTTGAGAACATTGCTCAAAATTTGAGTTGTGAAAGCACCTAATTGTTACATTTATTCCTGAGAATCACAAATGAGATAGTTATAGAGTCAATTTACAAATTTTTAGCAACTTCATCACATAAAATACAACCCCAACACATGACTGACTATCAATGAAGTAAGTCAGCACAAAACCTTCTACAGCTTTCAGATCAATGCACCGATGCAGTTAGACATGAAAACTAGTATTTGTACAGACAATAAAACCCATTATGTACCTCTCAACATTCCAGGATGACAAACTTGATCACTGATAATTAGCCATCACATTAACCAGCAATCCCACCAGCCACTCGAGGAAATTCAGACTCCTGCTGTGATATTTGACGGGTTTGCTGTGTCATCTGGGGTTGAGTACCATGTTCTACAAATTGACTCGGATATGATGCTTGTGATGAAATCCCTGTTTGCGATTGCATTGTTTGAGGGGAAAATGTTTTTTGCCAAGGCACTTGTTTTCTTCCTTGTTCCGTCATATTAGGAGGCACACTCACTGAGGCTTATGTGTTGTCTGTTGTGGGTACCAATTTGCATGAGAAGTTGGCTGAGGAGAGGTTCTCTGCCATGGCAACGTAGGATTTGGTCCTCTAGGACCTTGTATAGGTCTTTGGGGTAGGAAGGCATTTAAAGGCATGTTTAAAATATGATCCATCTCCATCCTCCGCCCTTGTTTCTCAAAGGCATCCAAAACAAATTCTTTAAGTGATACTGTAGATTCTATACCATTTTTCATCATATCACGAAGCACATTAGCTGCAATGTCATAATTACCTTCCCCAACTAGACCTCTTATCACAACATCATAGGTAGTAACATCGGATTTTGGTTCTTTTCCCGCAATCCTGGATAAAATCAGTACACATTCGGAAGCCTTACCCTTCTCAATCATGTATCCAAACCATTTATTGGCATGAGGCGTAATAACCCTTAAACCAGTTTCAGCCAACTGCAAGTACTTAGCTACCATTTTATCTACCATGTCAACCTTAATATATGTATCAATCAGTGGTATATACGTGTTAACATCTTGGGCCAATGACTTATCACATAACTGCTTATGATAACTCTCAGCTTCCTCCATCATTTCAAGCTCACACAGCCTTATTATCATATTATTAAAGCCAGGTACATCCATCTGGAAAGGCTTCGACTTTGGTGCCTTCCCAGACCTCTTAAAAACATCCACTGCTTCCTCAATTTTACCTTCCTTAAAGCACAAGTTGACCATCATGTTTACAGTGTCAGAATTAACTGCATTGAAGACGGGAGGGGTATGATCATCTAACATATCATGGAACAACTCCCAAGCTTCTTTCTTCTTCCCATGCTTCAATAATGTATCCAACAACACATTACGAGTAGCTGCCACCATCCTATGATCCCTAGCCATCACATCCCTGTAAGAATCCATAGCCTCTTTATCCCTCCCCTGTTTGAAAAACCAATCCATAAACGTCGCATTCACCACACCATCATAAACACACCTCTCTTTCAACTCGTCAAACAACTCATTCGCCTTCTTCAAATCCCCCAAATCCAAAAACCCAAGAATCACATTATTATACACCAACGAATCCGTCCCATGCCCCTTGCTCAACATCTCACGAAGCAAACTCACTGCCTCACCAATCCTCCCTGCGTCAATAAGCCCCTTAGTGAGGTGCCGGTACGTAATAGAGGAAGGGCTATAAGGCGCTTCATCCAGTATCTCCTGATAAACCTTCAACGCCTCATCCACCTCATTCGACTCACAATGCGACCAAATCAGATAGTTATACGAAGTAATATTAGGAATAATATTAGCCTGACGAAAGAAATACTGAAACAGCGCCTTCGATTCAATATACCTCTTAGCCCTAAACATAGCACCTATAATAGCATTGCAAGTAAAAACAGTAGGCCATACCCTCTGAAAAATCGCCAGGCGAGCCGTGTAAGACGCTGCATCGAGATCACCGGCACGAATTAGGGACTGGACCTTGTTATGGAGACTGAGCCGCTCGCCAGTTAAACAGGAGGTGTTTTGAGGTAAACGGGATTTATCAAAGCTGTCATCAGGGTTAGGGTCAGGGCTAGGGTTTGCACGGAGGAAGCTAATCGGGGGCTCCATTCGAAGGCGGCGCTTCCGGCGTCTACGCTCAGCAGCTGCTTCCTCCGCCGAGGAGAAGACCTGAGATCTCTGAGGAGCAACAGGGGACTGAAAATTGGGAGGTGGGGGTGGAGGTGGCGAAATGGTGGAATTGAATTGGTAATTGGGGGTGTTAGGGTGGTATTGATTTTGAAATGAAGATGGCGAAGTGTAGTTGTAGATGGGAGGAGGTGGTGGTCGGGATTGGGGATTGTAGTGGTGGTACGGCTGTGGAGTGGGGTTGTAGTGGTGGTTAGTGGCGGCGGGAGGTGGCGGGTGGTGATAATTGGCGGCGGGAGGTGGCGAGTGGTGGTAATTGGTAGCGGTGGGAGGATATTGAGGATCGAGTGGAGTGTGAATGGAAGTCGGAAAAGGGGTGTAGTAGGGATTGGAGGAGTAGCGACGGATGGATGATCGGAGAAGAAGGCGAGAGAGACTCATGGTGATGGATTGGTGGTGTAGGGTTTAGACTTTAGAGACAAGGTTTACCAGATACTGTAACTCATTTTCTTATGGAAGTTGGAATTAACCGAAATGAATATTAACATTAACGAATGACGATTTATTCATCTGATATATTTAAGTTTTGAACATGTAAATCACACGTTCATATTTAAATTGTTACAATTATAAAAGAAATTATATGTTCATGAATATTTAATTCGTTTATTTATATTTAAATTGTTACAGTTACAAAAGAAATTATATATTCATGGATATTTAATTCGTTTGTTCATTGGTATTTATTCATTTATAATCGCATAAATTTATTAATGTTCGAATATACAAAGATTTAGTTCAAATCTCATATAAATATAATGTAAGTTTTCAATATATTATAAAATTAAAAAATATTATTTATTTGTGAACCACCAACCAAAAGATAGTACGTTTGTAATCATGTACATAACGAACATATTTACGAAATTTTCAATTAGGTCAAATTAGAACACAATCGAGACTTCACCGATCCAACTCAAATCGAGCAAACATCAGTTGAGAAACATAAAATTTAAAATAGAGTTATCTTTAGAGGGAAGGCATCAAAAATTAAATAAAGAAATATGAAAATAAATAGTATGGCAAATCTAATATCAAAATAATTTGCTGTATTCACATTTGACACCAATGCAGTGTCTCAACATTAAGCTCAAAAAGAAATAAAACAAATGGAAAATAATGAATTTTCCCATCCAAAAAACAAAACTATGAAAGTATTACTTTCAAGAGAAACAAAATAAGCATCTGAATTTCCAACTTCTTTGCTGAACAGCAGCATCATCTAAACAGATGAGTTAGCTCAAAACCACAGAAGCTCTTATGTATTCTATTTCCATCATGTGAGAAAAATAATGTATGACTATGCTTTCTGTACATGTATCATGTATGGTCACTCCATCAGCCTGCTCGGTCCCCATCAACTAAGTTTCGACTCAGATGGTTTTACAAAGGGATCAACCCAGCACTCATCCTCCTTCACCGCATTGCTCCATCTCCCCTTGAATATCTTCATTTCGTTATAGGACCGTTGTCGCACCTGCATGTATTTATAATTAGGCTGGAGGCCTCGGACAAAGAAACAAACTTATTTTGGCACACTAGTGGACAATTGCGTTTCTAGCTTATCCTTGTGGCTTTTGTACTAAGGGGGTGTTTTCGCACTTTTAGAAGGCCCCTCCAGCAGGTTCAAAAAATACCCAACGGCGATGTTTATGCCTTCTGCTTGGGCTTCTATTGTATAATGCCAAGTAAAAATCCAAGCAGAAGCCATAAGTCATCGTTGGAAACACTCCAGAATAATTAAAAAGCCAGTGAAAGTCAAAATCCGCACTAAAAAGGCCCCGCATACACACTCTAATGGCTAGTATACTATCAGAAACCTTTTTCCCAACAGAGGAAACATAGCTACTTACCGCACTTCTATTGTCGGAATTAGGCACCACAGGTAAAGCCCTTCCCTGCAATTTGGTAGAAAAGAACTCATTTTAGACAGGCAGTTAAATAGTACCAATTTGGGTTGAAATCTTGATGCATAAAAGCGAATAAGTAATGCTAAGTAAAAAAAGAATTGAAACGAAGGACCCAAAATATCTACAAAAGGGTAAATCTTTTTGTTGACAGAGGCAAACAAAGACTATAATTTCTCATTGTAATGTCTCTATTGTCTAGGGTGCCGGGAGAAAACTAAAGCACCAGATGTATAATGTATACCTGATTTTTATTTGAAACTCCACCAAGTGTAGGAAGACCAAGGTGAACAACATACTGCTCATCGACAACACCAACTTTAGCTGTCCGGTCTCCCTGTGATTACAAGGTTAATGCTCGGTATACAAAGTCAATAACACAAAACATTATTGAAACAATCTAGAATGGACTTGCCTGCGCACAATAACCGAGCTGCATATCCAGCCCCCAAGCATGGATCAAGTCATTCTGTACGTAGAGACATTGTTAATTTATAAAGTGAGTACTATAACTATACATAATGATAATAGTAGGAATTAAAGTTTCTGACTCTATACATTATACATACTGAACACAGTTACGAGTGTATGTTAGCATCTCAAGCGACAAGCATGTCAACATTGTGTTATAAATGAATTATCAAACTAGGCAGGAAAGATTGATGAATACCTGAATCATGTACCATACACAACGCCAAGCTTCTTTTGAAAACACTGGAGCCATCATTTCAACCCAACTGCATCATATTTTAATTTACCACCAGATAAGTATATTATTAAAATCCAGGAACTCTAATATGTCCTGTCTCCCAAAAAGTTGAGGTTCGGCATGGCGGGTAAAGGAAACAGGGGTCTTCTAAATGAGTATTACATATAAAGTAAACATAAAATATTCCTTCCACGAAAGAGATCGAATCAAAGGAGTAACAATCACAATCTTACCCAACACAGGGAGGAGCTGTGCTGTTGTTGTCACACACAAGTCCGTGTTTGATTCTGTAGTACCTCCTGTTCATGGAATAGATAATACATTATACATGGATGAAAGAACCATATAATTTCTATTCTTGATTGATAAAGTGGCTGGTTATTTACTACTATATCACAATCATTGTATGACGAGGAGAATCCTAACCTATGCACCTTCGATCTGTTCCTCCGTACAGTAATCTCATGGTGCAGCTCTGACCTTTTAGCATCAAGAGCAGGTTGTGAAATTTCAAGACCCTCTTCCCTGATAATTGAGAGGTACCTATAAATGAAGATATATTATGAAATAGTTAGCTTGGGAACAGAGTTCACGATCTCAACTAGTGCTAAATGTATACTTATTAATTAGTAATTGCACTCAATCTTCTATGGTTATTACAAAGGTGAACGACTCTGATTATTCATCTCAACTTTAAGATGGATTGACATGTTGTTTCATTGCAGAAGCTGCCTAACAAGTTAGGATTCATTTTAAGCATAATAATGTAATGAGGATGTGCAGATGAATTTACCTTTGTGGACTAAAATTGTCAACTCCCAGATCCTCATCCCACAGAAAAACATAGTCGTACACAGCGACAATATCTGGATGTAGAAACCGTTTAGCAAACCACCTGTGTCATTACATAGTGTTCTCAGAGATATAAATTCCATGATTATAAAAAATATGAATGGAATACCTAGTTCATTAATAATGAGGAAACTATACAGAACATTACCATTTTGTTTGGTTTGAGGCAGAGACATGAATAACTCTGTGGCTCCATTCCAAATCATCCCACTCGTTTACAGCCTTGTCATAGTGAAAGAGCATCACAGTGAAATCATCTGCAAGAAACTGCAATAAATTCAAACAACCACACATGAACGGATGTATATCAACATATGAAGGTGGGAAAATGTTATGGTAGAACCACGAAAGATAAACATACCTTTGTAACGATCTGATTCACCAAATCTTTTTGCTTTATCCCAACCGCAATAGCCAGCAAACTCCTTGCGTGGTTTGATTTGTTCTAAAAAAAAAGTCCAAATAAGCAAAACAAAAAACACGATATATAAATTATAAAATTGAATTTCATACTGAGATGCATACATCCTCTGATACAGGTCCCCACAAAGACTGCATTTCCAAATTTGAAGTTTTCGAAACAACTCCTCTGGGCAAAGATTCACTTCCAGATGGAATGCATCTCTCCTACAAGATAGGGGGTACCCCAAGTTAGATTAAGCCATTTCAAAAGATGCAAGATGATCTAAAGGAGATATTATATGTACACAAACATTGCATTTTTTGTGGTGTTCGTTCTGTCTGGTTACTCTGGTATCATCCAGAAGTACGTCCAGTTGCGGTGGCACCTGCATACCCAGTTTTCAAGAATTATAAACATTATCTAAAATTTATACCAAATATGACAACTGAGAGGAAAATGAAGATACTTGGTGATCATTAAATTCCTACTTGCAGTACCAAAACAACCAATAGCTTTAGAACAAATACAAATACTAATGCAATGACAATGTAAGCTAAAACTTACATATATAAATCGGGAGCAATAGTCTATAGTATATACACATGTATGTTTAATTGGCACTACTTGCAGACTTAATAAATATCTGGACGTGATTACTGATTACGGGGTAAATTAGAAAAATAATGTATATTCACCTTGCACTTCTCAGTGTTTATGAGTTTCTGTGTTTGATTCTGCCTCAATACAGGTGATAGCTGCAATCAACAAAACACTTTGTTATGGAATCTATGAGATAAAAGCAGAACTTTTATTATATGTGCTACGGCGTTTGTTTTAAAGTTAAAATCAGATCAAAACTACATTGGAGGAATATAGGTTAATGAGGAATGAATTCTTCTTTGGCAAACTCTCTTTCACTCATCTTACTATTTTGCAAATTTGAGTACACAGCATATATAACACATATACAGTATTTGTACATAACAGGAAACAATTGCAACGCTATCCAAAACAACTTATAAATAAAATATTGAGTTATTTTTTCATCTGGGGATTATTTAAGACCGTACCCTGAAATACTCTTTTCCCATCCATGAACTGCCAATGAAGTAAACGCCGCCGATCAGAGACACGATTACAAATGAAATGTACAGGAATGATCTGCTTTTATGGTCTGGTAATACAGAAACCTGTAAAAAGGTAAAACACAGTTAGAAAAACATATAAAAGGGAGGCTAGAAAAGGCAATGTGAGAAAATCTCCAGTTACTACACCAGTTAATCAAATGAAGAAATGAACCAGACATACTACACAGTTGCACATAAGTGGGAACTTATTTTAGTCTTACAGAAATTGGATTCGATTCGATTCGAAGTGGTTTATGACCTCTACTTTAACTATCAACCATCATCAATGGTAGCTGGAATCATTTACCAGAACCTTCACCGAACAACTAATTCAGCAAAAATTAAATAACGAACAGGCGGAGAAAACTATGCACAAGTATTCATATAGATGCAAATAGAAACCAGAACATTTACTTCACTTGAGCCAGAGCCACGACACATAATTCCAATCGGAAAGAAAGAACCAAGAAGAACAGTAACTCACAAAATTCAAGCATAAGATAAGACATAACATATTAAATTAAAAAAAAAAACCATGTTTACTCTAAATGGCTCATAACAAACTTAATCTTAATTAAAAAAAAAAGGAAAGATCTTTAACAGTAAATGTCATCATTTATAGTCATACTAAATCAAATAATTCAATATATGGTACATTAGTACTGACACAAACCAAGCAAAGCAGTTAAAATTTCAAACTTTCAAATTGGATACTGCAAAACTTAACTACCATAAATTCAAGTTAATGTCTATCAGCAATCAAAACACCTTCTTTCCATCAAAAACAGTAAAAAAAATACACATAAACAACATTCAAAGAAGAAAAGCAAAAAGGGTCTAAACTCTTCATAAACAGAACGAAACACACAAAAATTCCATCCAATTATTCCAATCCACTCTTTACTCTCTTTCTCTAATTCTGCTAGAATCAAAACCCTCACCAAAACTTACATGAAAAACGCACATATTAATTAAAACCCCTTAAAAACCACACAGGCTAAAATACAGACAATCTTACAATTATACAAAGACATAATTCCATAAAATAGATTAGACAAAGAGACAGATAGTTACAGAATTGATTGACTTCATGCTGCATGTGAAAGCTCCAAAATTCCTGTTACAGACAAAATATCCGTTTCTTGTCTTTTCCAGAGAACTTTTTAATAACTGAACAATCTAAGAAGACCCAGATAGAGATTGAGGCAAGGAATATGAAGGAGAATTCCTCAGAAAGAAGGCAAAAAAAGTATCTTTTCTCCTATATATTCCTTCTACAAACAAAAAAAAAACGACCTCGCTTTCTGCTAAATCTACAAACTTTTCAAGAACCCACCATAAAAACAATCAGATTCTCATGAATGCGCACGGATATGGTATATATATATATCGTTGTTAGAGGTACAGAGGAGAAAATTGTATGTATAGTAGTACTGTACTAGGAAATAAGACAGACCAATGTCCTGTTTCTTTTATAACTCTTTTCATGTGGAAATAAGAGGAAAAGCTTTATTGCATTCGGTTACTATGTTTTACGTTTATTACAGTTTGGTAGTTACTTTTTCAGTTTCCTTTTATTTTGTACTTCATGTTTTTGAGTTATCCAAATATTCCTTTGGTAGGCCAATATTCGACTTTTTATCATAATCTTAAAATTAATTCTCTGATTTGTAATACAAAGATGCTATGGAGTAGTGGATCAATTTTTTATAAATTTTTTAAAATTGGAGTTTAATAAGACGTCGTATGTTTTAGTTTATATAAATATTACACGGTATTTTTATAGATATTAAATTAAATTGACTTATATATGATCAATTTAAACTGGATAGATCAATTAATGTCTCATTGGCTTTCTTAACTCTCGCACTTCTTACTTATAGCACGTAGTGGATTAGATATTTATGAAAGTAATGTAAAATGTTTGTATTTTCATAATTAGTAAATTTAGTATGAGTTTGGTTAGTAAAGAACACATGATTGGGAAGAAAAGGGAACACAAAAGTATGTCTTATTTTGGTTCGTAAAGTATAAACTTCAGTGTTTGAGGACTGACGTGCAATTAGTCAACAGGCAAAGAAACAAAAGTGTTTACTCGGTGTAGTGTTCGCGAGTATGGTGGGAAATGCTAATGGGTACTTGCCATGTCAGCTTGTGGGTCCATCATGGATCATGATGGGTTTAAAATTAATTAATTCATTAATACAAAAATAAAAAATAAGATCATTGCAATATTACTGTGAAATAGGATATACTTTTTATCCAAGGCTAAAGTTGACTCGAACCTCCGATTTATTAATTAGGAAAAAACAACTTACTAATTGAACTGCACTTCATTGTCAGAATATACTTTATTAAATTAAAAGTTCTTGAACTGACTTATTCTGGAATACATTATTTCCATTTTATTTTATATTCATTCATTCCAATTTTATTCAATTTTGTTGTCTTTAATTTACTATTCCATTCCTTCTAAAAAACTTCGTACATTAAAGTTGGTACATGATTTTGTGTAAAAAGTTAAATTAATGATAGAATAAATAGAATGAGGAAAAAATACATTTTTGGTAACAAGTTGTGTAATTTTAGTATACACCGAATAAAAATGATAATTGTATAAAATTTTGCGGTATTGAGTTAAAAATAAATTTAATACAGTTTAATTCTGCTCACTTGTTTTTTATATAATAATAGATAAATTCAAATCCAATTTATATATATGCAGACGAAGAGAACTCTTAGTAGGTGAGTGAGACATAAGAGATTAATAATACTTTGTAATTTAACATTTTTTAAATCATTTTACATGTATGTATAACATTAGGGTTCTTTAAAAAAGTGCTAATGTATATTCCAATAGATGTAATATTTGTCGTATCTTTGAATCTCCATATAACCACGAATCCACGATACAAAGCTAAGTACTTCAAACTGCAATTGATTAATTGGATTATGACCTGGATGTATTTTGTCAAAATTTACATTATTGGAATAAGAAGATGATTATCATCGTTCATAACTTAATTATGATATAAAAAGGGATTATATGTTTAATAGTTAAATGCATGATGTGATATGTGCCTTAGATACATGTGTTTTCTATGTACTGGACTACTGGGTCAATGGATCATGTTCTTGGAAAATGACATTCAAGTATTCAATGTTAATGATTTTCTTTTTAATCACAAGAGGATTAAGGTGATGGTTTCATATAAAATTAATAAATAGCACGTCGACATTTAATGGGAAATGAAAAAAAGTGAGATAAGTTAATATTAATCTTAGAGTGCGTTTTCGACTGCTATCTCGCTCGCAATCACTAGAGAACGGTCGGAGTGTTCCAGGAGTTAAAAACATGCGCTAGTTGATCATGTGATGAGTTAGCTCGGTTCTCTTTCATTGAATTGAACGAACTAAACTGAAATGTAATACTTTGTCCATTTTAATTTGAAAGTCTAACTTCATAAAATATAGAAAATATATCTCCTACTTTATACATTACCTCATACTTTATTTATTATTTCTCCTACTTTATCCAATCACGTTCATAATTTATTACATTCTTTACTACTTAATCACTTTTTTCTTGAAACTTATGTTCAGTCTCGCAGAACATCCAAATCGGGACAAAGGGAATATAAATTATAACTAAGCATAGATGAACTGAATGAAACTAAACTGAACTGAAGTAGTTTTCAGTTGAAGAAAACATAGCCTTAATAACATGCGCTTTAAGTGATCTATTATGTTTTAAAATTCAGAATCGTTGATCGACCCGCATACCTAACAAAGGAAGTTCAACCGGATCAATCCAGGTTAACCTACTACTAATATTTAAAAAATACAAAATATAATACTATATAACAACATCTCAACATATATATATTTTTCCTTTTTCTTTTTGATAATGAAAGAATGTTCATGTCATTAGACTAAATTGAAGTTAGAAAGACGATACAATTTGGGTTGGTGGCGTATGCCAAAATTTTTTACCATTCGAACCCGAACTAGCTATCTTAGCAAGCTTATCGGATACTGAATTTGACTCCATACAAATCCATTTCAGCTCAACAGTCCAAGGCTTATGCCGCAGTCCTTGGCAGTCTTCAATCATGGTGAGAACTGATGGTTGATCAGTCGCCAATTCTCCCTTAAGCAATCTGTAGCACTCGAGTGAATCGATCTCGACTCAAATCCTCTCATAGCGTCGTTCCCATGCCTCAGCCAATCCCAGTTGTAATGTCGTAAATTATGCTTCTAAAACTGTAGGAGCGCGAATATGTTCAGTGAATCCCCACAACCACTGTCCATTAGTATCCCACGCGGCTCCAACACCACCACCGTTAGTTGTCGGGAAAACACTGCCATATGCGTTCAATTTTATCCACCCATCCGGTGGTTTCTCCCACTTGACACGTCCATGAGTCTTCTTCTTTTTACTGAGATGTTTATGTAGCTCCAAACTGAGCTGCTTGATGTTGTACAGCAGCTGATCTA
>JAYMSP010005288.1:0-14005 GCA_036897095.1 Plantago elongata | reverse complement strand
AACTGCTTTACCTTTGTCAAGAACCTTAGCTTTCTAACCAATGCTATAGGTTTCTTTGGAACCTTTTTGTTGACTTTTTACAAAGGTTAACCTTCCATCACTCTTTTTCAAAGGAGTGGAATTACTTGATTGGGCGTCATGTCCAAGTCCTCCTTTCTCAGAAGGATCTCTCAAATAAGATTGAACCTCCATGAGAGTGTCACTAGCTTTGACAAATAATTTGAAAAAAACCTTCTTTTTTTTGAGTTCATCATTTTCAGAAAGAAGTTTCTCTCAAATAGCTTTGATAAATGATTTGAGCAAGGCCAGCTCATGAGAATTTTCATTCTCCTATATCTGAGACTTCAGAGCTGCTATTTCAGCGTCCTTTATCACAAATACCTTGGTCAAATTAGAAATCTCTTTTCAAGAGTTTCTTTGGATTCTTCTAGAATCTTGGTCTTTAACTCAGCAGCCAAAAATTCTCTCTCATATCGATCAAGTTCACTCTTGACCAATTCCAAATCCTTAATGCGGTCATCATCACTTTCGTTGTACAAGAATTGTGATGTATTTATTACCTCATCAGCCATAAGGCATTCTTCAATGTTGGAGATGTTGGGACCTACGATCTCAGCAACTCCACACATATCATTCTTCTTTAGTCCAAAGTCGATTACATCGTGAGTAATCCCACACAATTCTGGTGATGGTAATTTTAAGTCCTCTGAATCCTCATCTTCAGAGTTTGACTCAATATCCAGAGCATCAAGATGTAGTTGAATCTTCTTTCTCTCTTTAGTGAGCAATGCCCCTTGAGTTATTTTGAAAGTTCTTCTCTCCTTTTGTCACCTGTCTTAAGCTTGTTCCAAGCAGGACAATCACGTTTGAAGTGACTAGGTTTCTGACAATAGAAGAAGATTTCATTTCCAATCTCAGCAACTTTAGTACTAACGACTTTCTGAGCAGGATTGTTCAGAGAGTTATTCATTTGAATGTTCTTGTACTAATGATAGTTTGGATCGAGTTGCTTTTTCAGCTTCTCTTTTGCTTTTCTACTTTCTATCTCTTCACTCACATATTTCTTCATGTGACGCATTGATGAGCATTTTCTTCAGACACTTCCTTGGTATCGTCTCATAGTTCACAGTAGCTAAATGCGAAAACAGTTCCACTGGAGTGATTTGGTGCATTCCCTTATTGAAGTAGAAATACTGGGTATGCTCCCAATTTTGGTTCAAACTTCTGACGATGGTTTTCACCTTCTCAGAATTTGAATATCTGTTACTTTCAAATTCAGCCATATCACTCATGAGAGTAGTAAACTGAAAATCAAGTTCTTCCAGAGTTTTAGTGGAAACCTGTTTGAAGTTTTGGAATTTCAAATTCATAACCTCGAACTTGTTTTCCTTGGTTTTCTCAGTTTTGACACAGATTTCTTCAATCAATTGCCAGACAACTTTCGCCGTTTTTGCACACCATAGTTTGCACTGTATATGCTCAGGTGTCGATAAAATGATGATGTTACGAGCTTCACCATCCAACCCGTGTCTTTTGTCATCTTTCAATGTACAGAGTTCACGTGGTTTGTCTTCATACTCAACTTGTCCAGCAGCAACACGACCATTATCACTAGTAGAAGTGTCACTGCCTTCAGCATCAACATTTCTTCGACCGTCAGATACTCCAATGACTTGTTTGAGTTATCTGATCTTGATTGGTCCTTCCTTGATGACATAGCTCATCTCATCACTGATTGCTTCAAGATGCATCATCATGTTGTTCTTCCATCTCTCGTAATTCTCGGGCTTAAGAACCGGAGCATCACTCAGAGACATACCTGCACAATTAACACAAATTAAAACGTCCTCGGAAAGCGACAAAAACCTTTACGTATCTAGTCGGTCGAGGTTCACCTGCTATAAAAATGATTTCTCAGATACTTGAAGGTATCTGATACTTATAATCAGAGAGCGAAAGTCTTTATGCGATAGATAAATGAGTTTGTGCTTTGCAATAGTAAATATGTGTGTGTGTGTGTGTGTTGCTAAAATGTAAATACATAAAGTAAATGACACATCAAATATAGTGGTATCTGGAGGTGGCGTAATCCTCCAACTAATCTACTCGGCCTTCAGAGACCTAGAATCCATTAGAACAGATAATTGAGTTCTCCTTACAATTGATCATATTCTAAGATTCCTATAACAAATGATTCCCAACCAAATGTTCCCCCTGAGTTATTCCCAGATCCTAGAGCCAAGTACTACCTGTACTCAAGATAACCTTGGAGCTATTCCTTGATTTTCCAAATCAAGTATTTCCTGTACTCCACGCCTGAATGGTGTTGGTTATGTTATTTGTCAGGTAAGCTTCTCCTTATAACTTTTTAGTTATATTCAGAGAGCTTGAAGAATCAAGACTACTTAATATACTTGTTCAATGTATGGTAGCTTGCTCTTTACTGACCCAAGTTTGTGAGATTTGTTCAAGAGAATAATCTCAGATAGTTATCCAACAATTCAACTCTTTCACAAATTACACTACTTGTTGAAGGATCATGACTCTTAGAACTACTACTGGATTCTCGAGCTTGTTAGTCGCAACATATTGTAGTAAGAATGCTTGAGAGAATACTTTGCTTTTGATTGTAGTTTGAATGTGTGTGTGTATTTTTTAGCTTCTAAGTGGTGATATTTACAAGTGAATTTGATAGTCGTTTGAATATTATCCGTTAGACATATTTCAAATTCAATCCGTTCATATCTTGAAATTAGTACTCCCATGTGCATATCTCTTTTCAGAGAGTTCTGCTGAAGGATAGTGACATTTCTGTCAATCATTAAATGCAGTGTACTATATTTCATCATGTAGTCTCAACGGACGCATGTAGCTTCTTGAAGCATCACATGTTCCATCTCTTAGAAACTTATTGTCTCAAAAACTTAGTTGTGACTTTGTTTTGTGAACAAAACAAAAGTCTATATATAGCTTTCTGGTAGCAACTACCTGAGGAGACTTTACTCCTTTGTCTTCAGATACTTTTGTGCAAAAGGTTTTCTCCTTTGCTTGGATGCCTCCTTCTTGGTCTTCTTTGAGTTGAATAAAAATTACATTCAGAGACCTAACACCTAATTACAAGGTTTTTAAAAACTATCATACTTGGTATATTTCTTCTTTACAATTGTCAACTGACCTAGAGTACTATACACCTTTCTGAAACTTGGATAAGTCATTGTGCTGAGTGATCAAAATACTACATATATTCCTAATATTATATGAAATTTATAGGTTCACTTCTCTACCTTACTACAAGCAGACCTGATATCAATATGCAATTTGTTGTGTGTGCTAGATTTCAAACAAATCCTATGCAATCACACTACAAAATTGTTATGAAGATATTGAGGTATGTTAAAGAAACTGTAGGAGTTGGATTTTGGTATCCAAAGGATAGTGGTTTGAGTTTAGTTGGCAATTCAGATGCTGACTATGCTGGATCTATGCTTGATAGGAAAAGTACCTCAGGAACTTGTCCATTTCTGGGAACTAGACTTATCTCATGGTTTAGCAAGAAGCAAAACTCAATTGCTACTTCTACCACAAAGGCTGAATATATTGCTACTGTTTTGCATTACAAATTTTGTGGATACAATAACAACTCAGAGACTATGGACTCAATGAAGAGAAAACTACCATTTTCTGTGACACCACAAGTGCTATTGCGAATACTTAGAATCCCAAGTTTCATGCTAGAACTAAGCACATTGATGTTAGACACCACTTCATCAGAGATCATGTTGAAAAGGGAAATATAGAGATACTCAAGGTTGGCACGAAATACCAACTTGTAGATGTCTTCACTAAGTTATTGCAAGAAAGCAGATTCTTGAATTTGAGGCATAATCTTGGATTGATTGAGCTACCTAAGAACTGAAAAGATACTAAGGATTATGAGAACAAGGTTACATAGAGTTGCTAGGTTTCTGGAACGGGTATTCAGTTACTAAGGAAATGCATTTTTGGTCTCTGAGACGGGTATTAATAAATGTGTAATAACACTTTCGTGAGGGGGAAGAAAATAGTACACAAGTACAATTCTCTAAGAGTCAAACTATGTCTAGGATTATGTATTCTTACCATTTATATGATAACACACAGAAAACAAGACTTGAACTCAGAAAGATAAGTCCGAAGGTTTTATCTTCTCACACGATAAGAGTGACTTGTGATTGCACCAAGCCAAAAATCCATAGTGAGGGCTCTGTAAAATTTATTGATTGAAATCATTGTTGGAGAAGCATTGATAGCCATCGATGAAATATACACTTTGTCTCAACGAATGAGATTAAACGGTGAGATGAAACTCACTGTAGCGAGACTGTTAAGGCCCAACTTGCATTTTATGCAAAGCGTTATTTGTTACCACGCCAATGCATTGTACACGGTAACAAATGCATATTGTATGTATTTTGTAACTGTTGTGATTCTAATGCTATTTATAAAGGATTTAGAGAAAAGACAAACACTTTTCGCAAATTCAAAATTCTATACTTGCATCAAAATAGCAATTCCTGTCTAATTTTCTACAAACAAAACCTACAATTTCTTCTGTTCTCGCTAGTTCTTATGAAAAAGAAGCACTAATCCAGGATACTAATCTTCTCGATATTAGTTTAACAATCTCTATATAAAATGGCTCCCAAACGTACTTCAAGTTCTAAGGCTTCAACAACATCTATTGCTGCTGCTAAAAAGCAAGCACTAAATCTGGAGATCTTGAACAATAGACTCCAAGAGGATTTAAATATGGTGGTACCTTTGTGGAAAAACATCAGGAAGCTATTATCCCAGAGCAGGCAAATAGGACCTCCATTCTGGTTATGCTTGAAAAAGCAAACCTGAAAGGATTTCTTTCAGCCCTTCCTAGTGAGACCTCTTCACTAGATGTTCTTGAGTTTTACAACAACTCAGAAGTGCTCACTAAGCTGGTCAACGGGACTGAAAAAGTGTCCTTCAGGACCAAGGTGCAGAACCTTGTGATTGACCTTGAGTTTCAAGGTTTCTGTGACCTCTTCGATCTAGTTAATGAGGGCGAAGATTATGAGATGAGCCCCAAGGATGAGATACTGCTACAGGGTGCCAACGAGACCTATAGTGAGTTCTCTGATATGTTTATCCCAGACACTCCCTCCACTTTCATTCTGGGAGATATCAGAGTGAGGCATCTGTACAAGCACTAAAATGTGCTAGCTTGTATTCTACACAGGGAACTTGATGGTCTGAAGGGAGGAGTAGACCAGATTAGCCTTGAGAGGTGGATGGTTATGTACTCATGAGACGTCAAGTCATGGAACAACATGAAAGCCCTTTCAATTGGGGTAAGTACGTGTTCATAAAGTTTGTCAAAGCTCTTAGAATCTTTGAGGTGAAGATTGAAAAAGGCCTCGCTGAGCCAAAGGCCACAGTCATCTATGGACTGAAGATATGCTACATTATGGAGAGTTATGGTCTGAAGCTCAGAAACCCTGAGAAGCTTGAGACCAGTGATATTCTCCACAAATTCAAATATGGCAACTGGCTGAAGTGAAAGGATGTAGGAGAGCCTAAGGTTGTTGAGGAGGCTGCACCTTCTGAGGTGGCACCAAAGAAGCCCAGAACCAAAAAGAGGGCAGCAAAGAAACAAAAGGTTTCTGATGCTTTTGCAGAGGCTATTCCTGCAGAATGTACTCCAATTCCCTCTCTTGAAGTTTCATCTACCATTCCCATCATTAAAGATTCATCCAGGGATGAGTAGATGGTAAGCAAGAGTAGTGGAAAGCTCTCTCTCTCTCTCTCTCTCTCTCTATCTCTATCTATCTCTCTCTCTCTCTCTCTCTCTCTCTCTCTCTCTCTCTCTCTCTCCACAGAAACTACCAGGATTATGAATAATTCGGTGCCCACAATAGAGAGTTTGATGATGATGAGATGGTTCTCACACAACTCTTCAAATCTACAAAGAAAACCACTGATGCATCGAAGGCATCTGGTTCTAATTTAGGTGAAGTTTCTAAGAAGACTTTCAAGACTATGGTTGCTGAAGATATTATTGATACACAAGAAGCAGCAACCACAATCATTCAAAGCTCACTAGACTATATTCAAGAGTCTCTGAATGCGGAAGATCAAGTGATGGAGGATGTTGACATTGCCTTCACACTTCAAGGACTGCAAGATGCGGTTAAGAATGTTTTTATCTCAAACCCACTGCTGAAATAGTGCAGTCACAAACACCAGCAAAAGATATTGCTGAAGAAAATCCTGTTGAGGAACAGGTTTCCCAGAAAGTAGTAGAAAGGGATCTTGATTTTGAAGTGCCATAATCTTCTAACCGAGAAGAGGATTCACAAGCTCAACCTGATGCACTTCAGGTAGCAAAGAAGTTTATGTCCGACTTGTTTAAACTTAGTTGTTTATTACTTGTCACTCATAAATTTACTTTGTTACAGGCCCAAGAAGAAACACAAGATGCAAAGGAAGCTGCAAAACCTTCCTCAGAAAGTGAAGAAGAAGCTCACCAAGCCTCAACACATCAAGAAACTGAGCCTGTTGCACATGTATAACTAGTCTCTGATAAGTGGAAATTCCTTTCTAAACTTGTAAAATTTATTAACTGTTCTAACTTAATATATGTTTTTGATAGGCGCAAACTGAGAAAGAAGAGCAAGTGATGGAAACATCACAAGCTGAAAATGAATTGCCAGAGACTTTCAAGGTTTCTGAAGAACAAGTTGCTGAGCCTTCTACATCAAAGGTTTGCTAATTTTTCCATAAAGTTGGAAATTTTACCTTTTCACTTGCTTATTCTTAATTATACATTATTTGCATTCTTAAGCTCAAGAAGAAGTAATGGCACCAGAAGGAAATGTTGCGACTCCTTCTGGGCCAATGGATATTGATGAAGCTCACCCAGCTTCACCAAAAGAGAAAGTTCTAGAGACTGCACAAGTCTCTGAACAAGTTGTTTCTGAGCCTCCCCAACCGGAGGTTCATATTGAAAGAGAAGTTGTTGAGGAACAGATTACTGTGTCTCAACCTCGCAATAAAATATCTGAGGCTGCCGATCATACGGTAGACCCTTCAGAGCCTGCAGTTGAAACTCAGGTAATTCAGTAACTGAATTCATATTTCAAAACTCAGATACCTCTAAGTCTTTGAACTAAAAGACTTCTTTCTCTTTTTGGCTTTAAGCACCGTACCTTCAACTTCTGCATTAAATTCTGATGAGATGCACAAGTTCATCAGAGAAAAGACTATCAAGCAACATCTCCGTCTTTTCAAGTCTTGGAAAAAGCTCAGAAGGGCTGATCTTTCTAGCTTAGCCAGTTTAATAGACAACCAGGCCAGAAGGGAAAGGGCCTTGGACTTGGAGACATATATCCATGCCACCTACTCTGCAAAGGAGTACAACTTTGTTGCGGTGATGCATGAGGAATTTTCTGAAGAAATCGTATGAATACTTGAAAAAGCATTCTTGGATGCAGATGAAGAGACCAAAAGGCGAATGGCTTACAAGCCTGCCTTGTCCAAAAGCATGAGTATTTACCCCTCTGAGCAGGAGGAAGTAAATGGGGCAGGTCACCACATTGCCAACGGTGATCAATCTAGTTTCCAACGACGAGGAGGAGATATATCAGAATGAATTCGAAGAACCCCCCTCTGAACATCCAACCAAGAACGATGACAGTGAGAGTGATGATGATGAGGCTCCCACTCCAGGAGCTGGTGGAATTGCTTAGTCTAGAGGAGCATCTAGTGCAGGACTGCCATCTACACAGAAAGTGTCTACTTCACCACCATCTTCAAAATCACCAACTCACACCCCTCAACAACAAACATATGATGAAGCAACAAGAACTATTGAATGGGAAGCTGAGGCTAGAGCTTCCAAGTTGAAGAAGTTGTTAGAGAGAGAAGCTCAAGATAAATCAGAGCTCGAGGATATGATTGCTCAGAAAGCTGCCAAAATCTAGAGTCTGGAGGCACTGAATGAAAAGGAGAAGGAACTCCTTACTGAGAAAATCAAGCTCAAGCAGTCTCTGAAAGCTACCTTGGTTCAAGTTGAATCACTGGTAGAAGACAAGCAAGATGTTGAGGCATTACAACTTGCAGGACCATCACTGGACAAAGGGAAGAAGGCATTGATTCATGCCCTTGAAGAGTCCTCAGATGATGATTGGTCTGATGTTGATGGCACTGACCATATTATTGCACCTAAGGCCTTTGACAAAGCACCAAAAGAAAATAATGTTTTTGAGAACAAGTTCATTATCCTTTCCAATATGAAGAATGAATTGTTTGAACAAAACAATCTTGCTTTGGTCACCACCCCTCCATATTTCAAAGCCTTTGTTGAGCTGATGACCAGAAGGACCACATCTCTGATGATTGCACATAAAGATATTGGTATGCAGAGATGATGAATCAGAGACAGCTCAGCAAGCACTTATGGAATCTAGTCATGTTTCTGGAAAAGTAGACAAGATGTATGAGCCACTAGAGCAGATCTCCAAGAGAGAACATCTTCTACTTGGTCAGTTTGAGAACCTTCGTTCTGATGTACAAAAGCTGGTACAAGGAAAAAATGTGTTGAGTGCACACTTTGACTCTTTGCAAGAAGCCTATGTCAATTTGACTCATACTACAATGACTAAGGGGGAAGAATCAAGAACAAAATCTGGCAAGAGGAAGCAACCTGTAGAAAAACCTCTAACCATCAGAGAACCTCCCTCCTCTCCAAGTCTACCAAAACCACCACCACTGACTAGATCCAGAACTTCACAGGAAGATCCAAAGGGAACCAATTCCCCAAGGAAATCAGATAAACCTTCTGAAGAAGAAGAAGAGGAGGGTGAGATCAAAATAATTGTAATGAAATACTTGCTCACAACTTGATCAAGGACACAACAATTCGGATGATGATGATACTGATCATGATGAGCATCCTCTCCACAGAAAGAGAAGGAGGATTGAAGAAGTATCTATTGTTGTCAGAACACCATCTGGACATACCAAATATGTCCAAGGTGGTTCTTCAAGTCAAACCCCCACAGAGAACACATCAAGGGAGAATCCCAGAATGAATAGAAGACAAAGAAGAAATGCATGGTTTGGGAGAACCAACAATCAAGATCTATCATTCTGTGTTTTGGTGGAAAATTTTGCAAGGTTGGTTGCCTGTTGATGATAAACTGCAAAAACTGGGGATTGTTTGGGTTTCTAATTGGCAATGTTGTAGGAGTCCTGAAACTATTGAGCATGTGTTATTACATAATAAGGAAGTTAAAAAGGCATGGAAATGGTTTTCTAATATTTTTAGTGTTCCTTGTTTGGATTGGCATAATGTATCCTCTAGATTTCACACATGGTGGAAATCAACATATTATGTTTCTAAATCTCACATTAGGCTATTTATACCCCTTTTGCTTGCTTGGTATTCATGGAAAGCTAGGAATTAAGCTATATATAGTAATGTAAAAATACTGCATATAGTATCATCCTTCTTACACTTAAGCATTTGCATATTGATCATAGAACATTTGTCATTCCTTCTGTGTGGAAGGGAGATGTTTCTGTTCCTAAGTATTTTGGTATAGTTCATAAAAGGCATGCTCTTAAACCTCTTATTCTAGTGTACTGGAAAAAGCCAGCTGTTAATTGGGTGAAACTCAATTCAGATAGCTCCTTTGATTCTAATACTAAACTTGTAGCTGCTGCAGGTATTATTAGATGTTCTAACGGTAGAGTTCTTAAATTGTACCAGCAATTTCTTGGCCAAAATAGTGTTTTTGAGGCAGAATTTATGGCTATTGTGGTTGGATTAAAATTGTGTAAATTGCTAGGTTTCCAAAATGTGATTGTAGAAGTCGATGCTACTGTTATTCAGATCATCAACAAGCATAGTATGCAGGTGCACTGGAGATTGCATGATCTTATGTCTAAATTTCAGGTATACTCTAGGTATATGATGGTGAAGTTCACTCACATTCACAAGGAAAGAAATGCAGTGGTAGATTTCCTTGCTAAATCCTCCCTTGTCCATAGAGGCACTTTATCCTTCAATCTGACTGAGGCTTCTACTGAAGTGAAGAAATTAGTGTATTCTGACTATACTGGTGTGCCCTACCTCAGAATTCCATCATGATCAGCTGTATATCTGCTACTCCTATTGTGTAACTCACCTTGGTTAGAGAAGGCACTTTTTTGGAGGTCAGGGTAGGGATATCAGTTGGGTATAATCTGTTCCTTTTGCTATTATGTACTCTCAAGGTATAGAATAATTTCTGGAAATGATGAATATGTTCTGATCCTTTTATCCCATCCCCCCTCTCTATTTCTCTCATTAACAATGTTGTGTCTGTGGTTAGGTAATATATTGTCATTTAAACTCCTGTGAGAAGTGATGCTCCTCTATAATTTTAGAATAGGTAGAATCATGGTGCTCCACTCGAGTCTGCTGCTCTTTTTCATAAGCCCCTTGTTGTTGGATACAAGCCATGTGCTTTGATTCACCCCAATTGGTTTGACTGTCAGTATTTTACTAGGTCTTCTGGTCCCCCCTGCTTTGTAATTTGTTGTGTAGTGTTTTTCTTACCCAAGGTTAGCATAAATGAGTTGGCAGTAGTTGTTCTTGAGAGAGTCTTCAACTTCCCTCATTTGAGTTATTCCTTCTTTTTTGCCTGTCCTGGATTATGTATTCTATTCTCTTACAATAAAAGTTGGACATACATTGTGACTAGTAGTGTTTTGACTGTAGTTACTCATTTATATTGTTTCAACATTCCTCACTATGATAATATGTATGCTGTATTCCTTATTTGGAGGATAAGAATCTATTTCTGTGGTACTTTGGCTGTGGTTTGTGTGCAGGCTGTGAGGTGCCCCTGCCCTTTGGATTGCTTCTTAACAATTAACAAGCTAACACCTGACAGTTTGGAGACTAAGCTGTTTTTTTGAAGGCAGATGTTTTTGTATAGATAGATTTTATGACTGTCTATTTTGTACCAAGTAGTGTTAGGCAATGTTATGTAAACCCGTTCTAGTTTTAGATTGTTTCTTGTACCTTTTTCCCTTTTGTACTCTTGGAGGTTAAAACGAAGTTTACCAAGCTGCAGTTTCCAACTCAAGATGACGAGAAGATCTATGTTAGGTTTCCTTATGCTAGTCTTGTGTACTCTTTCTTTATGGAATAGCGTATGTTTGGCTATTGTAAGGCTATTCCTGCTCATGGGTTCTTATAAACCCCCATGATGTACCATTTTGAGCCCTTTATGGATGAATATATATCTACTACTTAGTTAAATAAAAAAACAATAAAGATCTACCTCCTAGACCTGATGATGCATTAATTGAGTACACAAAGACTCATGATAGCCAATCTGCATATCAATACATAAGACAACTCAATGGGTACTGGATTCTGGATCTCCAGCACTTACTGTTGAATAGGAAATTTCCTGATCCTATCTTTTAATCAATTGATGGCATGGAGGGTTAGAAGACTTCATCTGATAAATCCTGCTCATGTGAAAACATGGCTTGATTTTGAAGTGGAAATCAGAAGAGATGCCATGGGAAAGGATGTGAAGAAAGAAGTTCCTTACTTCAAACCAGATGATGTTGATAAGGTTCCAAAATTGCTGGGAACAGGTTACAGCTCACAGGACAAACTTGGAGTGCTAGCTCATGCATCTTTTTACATGACTAAGAAAGAGTTTGATGATGACATGAACTACTTGAGAGTCATCTACAAGCAATTCAAACTCATTGAGACTAAGATTGAGCATGCTAGGAAATGGGGAAGAGACAGATTCATGAGAAAAATCTCAATCTGGACTACAAAGAAAAGTGCAAGGTTGGCAGAGATACTGAAATGGCTGTAAGAACCTATCTCCTTGACTATTTCATTAAAAAAAGAGAGCACATAAATAAAAGATTCAGAGTCTAATCCAGAAGGATTGACTGAAGAACTTAAGGTTACAGATAACCTGAGTGTTTTGAAGATAAAGGACTTAGAATGTTACTTTGAGCTTGGACTCTCCTGTTGTTCTATTTTCCTTTTGTAATGTTTTGTGTATGTTTACTGATGTATTGACTTTGATATATTCTTATAAGTTATCTTTGCTCTGTAATTGTGAATTCTGATGATCATACTCTCATATACTTTAATAGGAAGATAACTTGTCAGCAAAGATCACTCCTTGTGATATGGTTGATGTCTACTTTCTGCACTTATTTGAACTTACTTGCTCTATCATTATGAAACGATTAAGTGCTGAGAATTTGACTTCTCCAATCTGTAATAGGACTTTTTATGATAGTCATTGTTGTCTGATCAAAAGGGGGGAAATTGGTTAGGAATATATGTTAATATTTTAATCACTCATCACAATGACTTAACCTAGTTTCAGAAAGGTGTACAGTACTCTTGGTTCACTTGACCAATGTAAAGAAGAAACACTAAGTATGATAGTTTTTAGAAACCTTATAATAGGATGTTAGGTCCCAGAATGTAATTTTTATTTAGCTCGAAGAAGACCTAGAAGGAGGCATTCAAGCAAAGGAGAAGACCTTTTGCACAAAGGTATCTGAAGACAAAGGAGGAAAGTCTCCTCATATAGTTTCTTCAAGAAAGCTATGTGTAAACTTGCGTTTAGTTCACAAAACAAAGCTACATCTAAGTTTTTGAGACAAAAAGTTTCTGAGAGATGGAACATGTGATGCTTCAGAAAGCTACATTCATCCATTGAGTACAAAATGAAATATAGTACATTGCATTTAATGCTTGACATAAATGCCACTATCCTTCTGAAGGACTCTCTGAAAAGAGATATACGCATGGGAGTACTAATTTCAAGATATGAACAGACTGAATTTGAAATATGTCTAACAGATACTATTCAAACGACTTTCAAATTCATCTATAGATATCACAACTTAGAAGCTAAGAAATATACACACGCATTCGAACTACACTCACAAGAAAATTATTCTCTCAAGCATTCTTACTACCATTCTCCAAGCTATCTGTTGCGACTAACAAGCTCGCTAGTAGTTCTAAGTGTCCTTATCCTTCAACAAGTAGTGTAATTTGTGAAAGAGTTGAATTGTCGGATAACTATCTGAGATTCATTCTATTGAACAAATCTCACAAACTTGGGTGAGTAAAGAGCAAGCTACCATACACTGAACAAGAATTAAGTAGTCTTGATTCTTCAAACTCTCTAGACATAACTGAAAAGTTACAAAGAGAAGCTTACTTGACAAACAACATAACCAAACACCATTTAGGCGGGGAGTACATGAAGTACTTGATTTGGAAAATCAAGGAATAACTCCAAGGTTATCTTGAGTATATGAAGTACTTGGCTCTAGGAGCTAGGGAACAACCCAGGGGGAACATTTGGTTGTGAACAATTTGTTATAGGGGTGTCTCAGCATCTACCCTCAAAATATAAAATTACATCAAAGAATAGGATAAATTGTACGGCGAATTCAATTATTTGTTCTAGTTGATTCTAGGTCTCTGATGGCCGAGTGGGTTAGTTGGAGGATTACGCCACCTCCAAATATCATTATACTTGTTGTGTCATTTACAATCTGTATTTACATTTCAACAACACACACGCAAACACAAACACACACACACACACATTTATGATTGCAAAGAACAAACTCATTTATCTATCGCATAAAGTCTTCTGCTCTATGATTATAAGTATCAGATACCTTCAAGTATCTAAGAAATCCTGTTTATCGACAAAGTTGAAAATACTATTCACCCCCCCTCCAACCTTTTCCTTTGCCGTTATCTGGACCAACCCAAGGATACATCGAAAGTATCTGGTTCTAATGTCAGAGAAAGTGCTGAGGTCTCTAAGAAAGGCCATGAAGAAGGATCATTAGGTCTTTGAATGTAATTTTATATTTTGAGAAGGCCATGAAGAAGGATCCTAGCAATGGATTTTAATCGAAGAATTGAAGACTG
>JAYMSP010005287.1:0-14005 GCA_036897095.1 Plantago elongata | reverse complement strand
TCCTCACTGAGTCCTCGTGACTGACACTCTCTTTGTTTCAATAACTTGCTTTCCCAGATTTTGAGCACGAGGACAGGCATGGGTAGATCAGTCAGCCGGACTTTGGCCGAATTCCGCTGCTGGGATATTAAGTTTAAAAGTGTGTTTCTGTTTTTCTGTTTTACTTATCCAGTACATCTGGTGTGTAACGTATAATATTGTAATATTTTAATAAATGGGTATTTGAAATATTCGGCACAACCCTTGACGTCTGAACCAGATCCGGGGCTGTTACACCATCGCTACGTCACTGGGTCGTCGCTACGTCACTGGGGCTATCGCTACATCATTGGGGTCGACGCTACGTCAAAGGGCCGTGGCAAGGAATGTTTGTCCTTCGTTAGAAAAGTCCTTCACTAGGTAAGAGGGTCGTCGTAACGTCACATGGTCGTCATTACTTCATTGGGGCCGACGCTACGTCAAAGGGCCGTTGTAAGGAATGTTTGTCTTTCGTTAAGAAAGTCCTGCACTAAGTAAGAGGACCGTCATAACGTCAAAGGGCGGTCACTACTTCACTGGGACAGGTTTCCGGAAGAAGTTGTGAGATGAATAATCTAGTAGGGAGTTCGACTCATTGTAACATGGTATGTTTTCTCTGTTTTCTGTATTATACTATGTAATTCGGTTTTGGTTTCACCGGTTGGTTGCTTCCACTTGCAGTTTCTTCGTCCTCTTGATCTTGCAACAGGCCAGTATCTAATTCCTCTTTTTGTCTCCTCGTACTGATGTGCTTGGTTTCCTTGCTTGGTTTCCTTGAGGCATCATCGATCTTTTCTTTCTATCTTGATTGATTGGTATTCCGCCCTCTTGTGCCTTGTTTCTTCCTCCGACTTTTGGCTCAATACTTCGATATCTTGACACGCTAGACGAGGAGGAGGTTAAGTACTCAATCATCTTTGGTTTTATCGGGAGACGTAAAGAGGTTTTAGGCATTTTGTTACTCTTTTGGATGGCATTTTTTCTTGCAGCTTGTAATAGTGTGGTTTAGGGTGGTCTGTTCTATGGTTCTTGGGTAAAATATAAAAAAGGTATTTTATTGATTGTGTACAATTAAACTCCTTTAATGTGGTAACGTTCAACGAATGTACTTTAACTTGACTGTTTGTTCAAATAAGGTATTTTTTTTAGTTTTCCGGTCAGATTCAACGAGTGTATCTCACTCTCTGGTTAAGAATTTTTTAAATACTTATTAAATAGATAAAAAAATATTAAAAAATAATTCGTAAATCAAAACAAATTCAAAAAAAACTTTAAAATTTTTGAAAAAACTAGTAAATAATGGCTATCAATAAAGTATCTTTAAAATTTTAGTTTTTGTATTTTATTTTACATTTTCTTTTTTGGGTTATATATGACGTGGCGTGTGAGGTGTTAGTCAAAATAGGACTTAAGTTGCTGACTAAGTTGACACATAAGCATTGAACTTGGTCAATGGTCAATTTTTCGACGAAAAGATGAAATTTACCAAAAATCATGAATACGAGAGTAGGTTTATCGGTGCGGCCAAACATTGTATTGCGTGTGCCACCACCCAATGACGAAACCACTATGTGTTGAGGGTGGGCAGTTGCCCCCTCTCAATTTTTAACTTTCTTTGCTATATACCTTTAAAAATTACATTTTGCCTTCACCCAGAAATTAATATTGGCCCCTCAAAATTTTCATCTAACAAATAGAGAATCACATTTCAGCAACTTTCGAGAGAAATATACTATCTCTCATAAAAATAACATCAAGCATCACATTTTTAATTACAAAAATTATAAATATATCACATAATTATATTTGTTCAATACCTTCACCCTGGAGTTATATGTCATTACTTGTAAAGTCTAACTTAGAGATGCATTCATTTAATATGCCTATTATGAAATATCTGTATATGCGATTTAGGTGTCCGTTTATGTGTATATTCCAATTGTATGCTAAAAGAAATTAGAAACATGGCCGTCTTCCTACTCCCCGCATACTATACTATGATACTTGAGTTGAGTTACTATTAGTCAACTTCAAATCATAAATGTACATTACTAAAAGCAAATTCAAAAATCAACTCCAAATTTCAACTTGAAAGTCAGTTTTGGGTCACTTGCCAAGCAGATAATGGTTGATGTCCCATTCAAAACGAAGTTCATTGAGAAGTGATTCAACCCTAGCATTCTGGACAGGCCATCAAAATTTCAACTCGCAGTTGAGCATTTTATACAGCATAAAATATTTCTGTTCGAGAGAGGCTTGGTTATCAAGCACCCAGTAACATAATACACATAAAAGGCTCAACTGCAGGAAATATCTGAAGACTAGTCACCTCAGTCAAGTCCAAAACATCTGGACGGGGGCTTGCAAAAGCTAAATAAATACATATCTACAAGCTAAATGAAGTTACGGTATAGAGATACTAAACTAAGATCAGGAGTATAACACCAGATATGGATGGATTCCAGGAGCATATAAACAAAGGCTATTCAACTCCTAGGATGAGATCCATAGTCAGCTAATGATCATGTAATCCTGGTCGGTTGAAAAACATGTAACCAACGTCTGCTAAAACACATGTAATCCACTACAAAGTTACAGAAGGAAACATCTCAGAAAGCAAAAGTTAAAATTATCTCCACAGGGTCATGTAAAATGGTTGTATAGATGATCCATAAAGTCAACTAAAGGTGGTTGTCCGAGCCTGGTTGAAGAGCAGCAGCAGGCTTCAATATTACCGGAACAGCAGCTTGCTTTTGCTGCTTATACTTTTCATCCGACTGTGCAGCTACTTTATCAACACGGAGTTGTGCTTCAGCTGGGTTTACTTGTGGCTTCTTCTTCACTTTCTTTCTTGGGATAATATTAATGGGAATTGCAGCAATAGGATTGCTGCTCGAACCCCCCTTGCCCTTTTCTTGCTTCAGTTTCTCCATGTTAAGTACGTTTGCAAAGGCAATAGGCACATGAGGATCACCATAACTTGTGACAGTACCAGCAGTAAGCTTGTTTGTCAAAGTAAGACCATGGTCATGAGAATCTTTATCAGGAGTATGAGATGCCTGAGCAGCATTAGCAGCTACCACCTCGACTTTTGATAACTTCCTCTTCTTGCCAGAAGATTGATCCTAAGAAACAGAAAGTATTCCCCAAACATGAATTTAATGGACAAAAATGGATTGTGTAGATTATATGGTACAGAATATGAACATCAAGTTACTTCAATAAAGGAAAGTGGCAGAGAGTTAAATTAAGCAGATTGTACAACTTAAAAATTCATGTACAGAGAAGTACCAGTGTAATGCTCTGTTCTCTTCAACTTAAAATCACTTCAGTTCAGTCCAGTTCATTTAAATTCAGTTTAGCTCGGCGTAGTTATAATTTATAACTTACTTCAGTTCAGTTTAATTCAGTTCAGTAAATTTTAGTTGAAAAGAACACAGCCTAACACGGATATAAAAATAATCTATTGCACGGCTGTAAATGACGAGAAACCAGTTTATATGTGAAAATACTATTCCGGGCAGCAAAGAGAATTACGAACAAAGATCACTTATAGCACAGTTTCCAGTAATTCAACAATCTACTGTGCATTATACATTCGAGATCTAAAGTAAAGGAAGCCAGTCTCCCTAATTCCACTCGTGGTATTGTTTTACAGAATTATTAAGCATAATAATCACAAAAAACAAGTAATGCCCAAGAAGGTTAACATCAAGCACTTTTAGTTATATTCATTTAGTCACGCTTGATCCAAGTGCTGTCCAATAGTTCATTAAATTATAAAAAGTCAAGTTTTCAGAGAGAAAACAGCAGCTCTACCTTAACATATTTGATAATGGCTACACTCGCTAACTAATTGTAAAACCCAGGCATTTGCTTCGGATTATTAGTACTTGATGGTCGCACAAAAAAGAGGAGTTTTTCTAATCAATTAACAAAAAATCTCCACCTAATCAGCAAGATTCTTAATATTTCAAAATAATATTCTAATATTCCTATCAACCACAACTGTAATACGTGCTATACTGCAGTTTGAGAGAATAATACGACAACGTCAATTTCTTGAATTTTGTCAGAGTACATGGCATACAAAGAGATGCACCAACGAGAGCTATGACAAGCTTAGTTTTTTAATGAATTTCTTCAGTGTGAATAAATTTGTTGGCCAGTGTCACCAGCATGTAAATCTAATCAGGCTAAAGATCAAGCGTAATATCACAAATCGGACTAATAAAAAGCATACACTTCAAAGACATGTCATCGGGTTTTTATTTGTGGACAGAATATTATTAGGAAAGATAACTACAGCATACCTTGCTTGTGTTGCCAAGAGACTTCCTCCGATCTTTTGCTCTGTGTATAGCACGTTTAACTCCATCACAGTCCATGATTCCACCAGGCCACATTGCTGCAAGCTGCGATTGGAAAGGCATATGTTATGTTTCTTCTATACATTAGACAACTACTATAGGAAGTAGGAACACAATGATGATTATTGATTAGTATTAAGAGCCTTATCAGTCATCACTAATTATACAGGGAAATTCAGGACAGCATCAAATCTCCACAAAGTGATGTAAACGACCAAAGTACACACTAACATTTAATCTCAATTGTAATTGTCAATATAGTCACATGGCGATGGTGCAACACTATCGAAATAGCAATATGCCCTACCTTTGATAGCACAATGAAATCCTATACTTCTGGGTGTAAGAGTTTAGCAATAAAAATTTACGATTAAAACCCCATGGAAAGATCAATATTTGTTTTAACTTTCTGGGTGTAAGGGTTTATAAATGCTTCGCACTCTACTGCATAGCATAAGATGGCACAACTTTATTGTTATGTAGCACTGCTACGACGGACTGCAGGATAGTACCCTCATGCTACAGTAGTGTAATATACATGTTTGTCTATAGTTATACTTACATAACATAACTACAATGATGGATCCCAATACACACTTGCAGTTTACTTAAAAATGGTTCATGTTTGACGGCTACCTTGTTGCCATTAACATCTATGGTTCC
Source organism: Plantago elongata (assembly GCA_036897095.1). Classification (NCBI taxonomy): domain Eukaryota; kingdom Viridiplantae; phylum Streptophyta; class Magnoliopsida; order Lamiales; family Plantaginaceae; genus Plantago; species Plantago elongata. The sequence continues at coordinate 8,954 of JAYMSP010005287.1, read as the reverse complement.
TACTGCGCTGTAAACAGCACACTTATCTTTTACAGAGCTTTCAGGAATTCAAGCTCTAAACAGTGACATCAACATGTGCATTTACCTCTTCATACAGCTTTCTGATTGGTGGGCCTGAATGTTCTTCCAGTCTCTGCAAAGAAAGAAAGAAAAAGAATTAATAAATCAGCTCTCAGTATGAATTCTATCTACTTCTTGTGTATGGGTGGGTGGAGAACTGCCATTATACTGCTGAAGTTGATTTTCTACCTCAACATAAAGATCATATAGCTCACATATCTTGCTTTCCAATGCATCATCCATGTAATTCAATTTCAGGGTCTCACTCTCTTCTGGGCCAGCCTCTTGGAAATCATCTGAGTTTGCTGCTTGTTGTCCCAACTGCAAAGCATTTCAAATATAAGGTATTATGTTGGATATAGCAGAGAAACAGTGGTGCCAGTATGCTGCTGTGAAGACGCTGTCCAGAAGATGTTTTCAGGACGTTAGACACAGATACACTACCCAGAGGTACACTTTTTGAAATACTTTATATGCTCTGCAATCTGCATATACATATATTGCTAATTATTCTTAACGACAAGAAAGTCCAGGCTCTGGGAATCAGCAATCATACTTTTGATTTCAAATGAGGAACACGCAAATTAACCATGTCTGCAACTTCTTGTTTAATGTTCTGCACCCGATCATCTTTCTCTTGTTTAGCTGACAATCCCATGTTGGCCATGACTTTGAGATTTCTCTGACACCCAAAGAAAGAAAAGTAAATTTATCGAAAAGCTCTTCAGATGTTATTAAATCAACATCAATACAGTTGCTAATTGATAAGACAAGTGAAGTCACAAAGCATTATGAGAAGGAGACACTACCAACTATCACAATTACACCACACACACCCCAAAACAAACCCTAAAACCAGTTCAATACCCACCCACCATTGACCTGTTAGGTAACGTCAAACCTGGGAATTTAAAACTGAACATGCGGGTTCCGGGTTATATGCTTATTTTTGCTTATACAACTATGCAAGTGGCCTATCAGGAGTTAAAAACAAACAACCTGGGAGAGTCACAAAATTTGAAGGAAAAAAATGAAAATAGTTGGTTCACTTTTCCTCTCATACCTACTGAATCGCGATTATAGAAGCTTGTTTGTTGCTAATGATACTTCCAATTACTTTTATCCTAAAATACTCTAGATTTCTCCCAAGCACAGATATGTCACATTTGTCACCACATATATATATATAGTTATAACTGTTGGCCTGTCCTATCTCTTGCCCTCATCTAGAATTTGTCTCTCAACATCTCTCTTTCCGTTCAATCCAAAACGACAAGTAGCTAGTACCATTCGGAATGAATCCTCATTCACGTGAAAGAAGGAATTGAAAGAGCAAGAATTGAATATTCAGCAGTATTCACAAACTAATTCGTAGCATAAAATATCCGGATACCTTTAGTGTCCTAAGTTGCATCAAATGACCAACAATGCTCATCAGACGATTAAGCAGTTCCTTAGGTATTTTCCCGTAGCTAGACTGCTGCAGAATCAGGAATAATAAATGATTATGTTATCATCAGTCAAGCTAAATAAAGGAAACACAACGCCATGATCAGAAGGCAAAAACATATACTATGAATGACATGAAACTAGCAGATTTCCAAAAGCTCTTACAGCAAATCTAGCTACTTTAGCCAGCTTCTGCTTGATTTCAGGTGTAAGCCTTCTTTTCACTGCCTGGGATGCATTATCAGGATCTTGAACTTCTGCAGATGGCGGCCGAGCTATTGTTTTCATCCCCAACCAAAAAAGAAAAGTGAAAGACTGGGTCATAATATGCATGATTAGAAGAAAAATAAAAGAGCTGATATTTTGGTGTTAGTATAATACATTCTGCAACAATCTTTTCTAATTCTCTGATGGCCTTTTCAAGCATGTTATTTCTTGATCGAACCGCGGATCCGTCCTTTCTCTGGATTAGTGGAGCCTTCTGTACAGAGAAACAAACAAAGACCACACTTGTTAATATAACAGTAATTAGAAAAAAGGAAAGGAGAAGAGATTGAAAAACAATAAAAATGAATATAGATGCTTGTCAAAAAACAGTTCTCTTCTAAGCAAATTACGGCACAATTCGTACAATATACAATGCACCAAACCAAGCATGTTGACATATTAATATCCGGGTCAGTTTGCTTAGCAGTGAAGATTTATTATCAGAGAGCTAGAGGAGAATGAAATAATTACTGACCGGAGAAGGCAATGGGTCCCTGCTTGGTGGTGCATTAAGATCAAACCTTTCAAAAAACCCACTTTTTTCTTTCCGTTGAGTAGATTGATCCGGCTCATTAGCAATATTCAGCTGTTTTCCAGAATGGGATTTACTAAGGTAAGAACTCTTATCATTTGACCTCTGACCGGTAGTGTCTTGGAGATGACCACTCTCTTTCTTGAAATTTTGGTTCTTTGATGCGCCAGTTTTCTGCTGGTCAGTTTCTTTGTCCTGCCTCATGACATTAACACTTGCAGGTCCTAACGGACTCCCAGCAACTTTGGCAACTGCAGATTTCTTCTTTAATGGAACTCCAACAGCAGCTTCCTGGGGTTGAATCTGCATACCATCATGGTTCAAATTTGGCACGGCAAATCTGTTCGCGGAATTACTCATGTTTTTGTCCCCAGATGATCCTTTTTGGCCTTTATTAGCAACTTTTACATGCTTCACTGGATTATGTCCATCATCACTTCCGCTCTGCCCCTTTGTTATATCTTTTCGTCTCCTCTTCTTCGGCTGCTGGTTTGTGGATACAGTAGGTTCGCTGCAAGAATTTGAAAGTGAACAGTCAAAGGAGCAAGACAAACTAATGCAAACAGATGCCAAAAGTTCATCCCAAAACACTTGCAAACTATATATTGGTCATAAGTTGCGACAAATCAAAAGTTTAAAGAGGTTCAAGTGTGAAATCCTAGGATTGTATAGCTATACGCTTGTTTAACAATTAATGTAATCTTAACACCAGCTTAAACTTAGTTTAACAGAAAAGAAAAAACAGTGGCATCTTTATTTGTTGTCCAAAAAAGTACTTATCTGCTTCAATAACATTTCATGCACTTTCTATTACAATCTTGGTGGTGTGCGTATATCTTTGGCATTGATCCTTGGCAATGGTTTTCCAAGTACAAGGAGATCCAAATGAGAATTTGAATGAAATTCTTGAAACTAACAATTAAGCAAATACTGCAGAAGATAATTATGAATTTTAATGCCAAATAATTTAGTTTTAAATGTTATCCGCTACCAAAGACTCCATAGAAAATTCATAGCTAGTTTCAATAAAAACATAACTTGAACCAATATAGTCTGATCGTTTAACAACAACTAAACTTTCACATTTAATGTTAACTGGAAAAAGGTGAGTGCACGAGGATTTAATAGCATATCATTTAATTCTACACTATCCATCAACAACGAAACCAAAAATAAACTCACATGCGTTCCAACATCCCACGGTTCACGAAAAAACCATCATGCTTAATAGCCGAGTTGTCAACCTGGAAGTAGTCATTCTGCAAAAGGTGAAACTTATCGATTAATCAACCATGCAAATATTACAGAATATAAAGTGGTTCAATGTGCTTCGTCATTTCTTTCTTTTTCTGGGAACTGAAGGGGAGGGGGGTGCAATAGGTCTAATTGGTAAAGCAGCTGCACCTACCAATTCTGCATCGTCAATGAAAGAATCCTCCGTATCATACTCATCATCATCAGGTTTGTCATCGAGAACAACATCTTCTTCATCGCTACTCCCATTACCCTGACAATTCCAATGTATACGACATAAACTATAGAGATGATGATGATGGGATGATGATGATGATGACAATAACAACAACAAGAATAACAACAACCAATAGGTTGGAGCCCTGTGGCACCTTCCTTGCTTGCTCGGTGTCTATGAGGAATGGACAATAAAGTGCGCTCAGTTGGTAGGACGTTTCACCTCCAACCAATAGGTTGGGGGTTCGAGTCACCCTTTAGCCGTTTCAAAAAAAAAAGAATAACAACAACAACAATTTCAAAAGGTGTATAAATGACGTACATGTTAAACCCATCACGATCCTAGCTATCTACCATTACTTAATATTACATGTTTGATCCGGTCCATAGAACGACAAATGCAGATACGGTGTTTTTAACACAAATATGTCGGGGAGACGGGGACAACACGTGTTGTGACTGAATATTCTCTGACCCACCGCAAAACAATAAAAAAGGCAAACAAGTGTTCCTACCAAAAATCTATCGAAGAAAACAACATATTAGAACACGTGTCGTAATGGACCTTAAAGGTTGGGTGAAATCTACCCAAAAAATTACATATTAGAACACGTGTGGTATAGCATTAAGAGTTTTCCCCCTCAACCACGGCAGATCAAAACACGTGCCATATTAGAAGCTCATTTCACTTAACCGCGAAACAACAATATTGTGGATGTTCCCTCACACGGATATGTCGATGACAACGAGACACAGACTGCAGATATAGAAACTTAATAGATGTGTGTTCATCCGGCCACAAACGACAGAATTGTGGTAGATCATTCCTAACTCCAACCTGTCGATAACAAACTAGCTGCTAGAAAGTAGAAACTCATTCCTTCATATAAATGGCGAAAAAAAGTAGGCAGAATAACTCACTGAACAAAGCAAGCATATAACCCCTAACATTACCATAACCACACCGATAACCAAACTCTACAGCGAATTACAGATTTGAGTTTAACTAGTTCAGCACAATGACTCCATTAACGCGAATCTACGGTTAACACCCATCGAAAACCACATGCAATGAACAAAATAAGCTTAAAAAGGTAAACGAAACTGAATCGAAATAGGAAACAGCAGTAAATGCGTCAACATACCGCATACATTCGCTCAATCCTCTCAATCACATTGCTGAGCCGGTTCGGACCAGCCTGAGCTTGCGGCTCCAGCTCGTCATCCTCCACAGGCTTCAGTCTCGATGAAGAAAGCCCTGGCGGAGCAAGAGGTGGTGGAACGGGCTTTTCTCGAGGAGCCTCGACGGTCGGGCCCGGAACAATTGGGCCCGAAACATGTTTGGTCTTGTTGGAAGTGGCTTCCTTAACGAGTTTCTTCCAGGAAACAATAGTTGTCTCGTCGGGCCGCAGCTCCACCGTGAACCGGAGACGGTCGCCGACGGATTCGAACGAGGAGGCGGGTTTTGAACGGGGTCCCGAACCGGTTCCGGTGTCTAAACCAGCTTCCATCATTGATTGGGTCGTCAATTGGAGAATTGACGGAGTAATTTGGGAATTGGGGAATTTGGGGGCAAAAGCCCTAATGCGAGTGATCAGAGAGTGAGGAAGAAGAAGAAGTTGTGTTGTTTATTTTCTTTTTGTTTTTCTTTTCTTTCTGGTTTTTGATTTATATGTGAAACGGGAAATATGAAAGTTGAAACGGTGGATGAAAATCATGGAGTATATCCTTTGGTGTCTTGTGAATGAAGTGAACAAGTGGTGATTATGTTTTATGTTCATGAGGATAATGTGATATCGTTATTGTTAAAGTTTTTTACCTTATTAAAAATTTCGAAAGCGGTATTGTTAGTTCGGTGTTATTTTATATTACGTACTGTGTAGAATCGTAGACGGTGATAATCTTCAGTGATAGAGTGTCATAGTGGTTACGTTGTCTTACATAATCAGATGTCCACGTATGTATTCTTGTTATGTAGTGAAATCAAATCAGTTAAGTTAGACATGCATGCTCGGTCAACATGGTGCGTTGGTATGGGGTAATATGTAGTAACCCCTCATAATGTGTGATTGAATGAGAAGCAGCAAACTATGAAAAATCGGTGTCAAGATATAATAATAGTTGAGATATCGTGGAACATTGAATTATCATACAATGTACGACATGCCAAGCTTACTCAGTTGTAAACTGGTGTTACGCATGCCCTTGTATTTAAAATAAACACATGAAACGCTACGCACCCATTTATACATTCAAGTGAACGTCGTATGATATTTTTAATGAAATTACCTAAATAAGTATTTGCAATATTACACAAGTAGATTTCTAGCAATGTGATTTGAATATGAGCATATAGTAACCAGTAATTTGATATTGAATAGCTCCTTCAAAATCCATTATAACATGCATATTGTATCCAACTCAAAGTTAAATAATGCAAAAAGTTATAAAGAGATATGAAGTTGGAGTTAAAATTTGTTCTGCATGAACATACATGATTCGCACGCTATCGAAAAAGACCCAGTTGGAGAAGCAAAGGCCATGGCAAAAAAGACACACCAGTGGAGGGGCAAAAGCAGATGTCAACCATCATATCCATCGACTTACAAGATCGACTCTACAATTGGAACATATAGGAGATTAACACCTAGTCATTCTTCTATATTATCCAAAGTCGTGTTTATTATATTACGTTTTCTATCTTAATAGTTCCACCTATTCATTAATTGTATTATTGGCTTATCCAGTAGTACCTGGCGGTTAGTTAGTTACTCTAGAATAGCATATACTCTTCACTGTAAATGTGATTGTCCTGTATTCATTAATAATGCATTTTATTTTATTTTTTAAAAGAGAGGAAGAAGAGGGGTTTCAATCATCTAGGAAGTTGTAGGTTTTGTATTGGTTAAGTTCATAAGTTGGTGCTATGCAGGCTCGAAGCCTCGAACGTTGACATCCTAACCATAATTTTTATCTATTATCCGGTTCATTTTGTTATATCCAAGCTGACACATATCTCATTTTGATTGTAGTAGGATAGACAAGCAAGTTATGTAGTTATTTGCAAGAGAAACACCCGAATGTTAGAATTTTTATAGACAAATCTACGTGTAAACTTCAAGAATGTCCCACATGAATATTCTTTCATAAAGTGACTAGAATTAGCATCGCACGCTTCACGTGTGAAGCGTATTCTTGTCGTGTTCAATATTTCTCTAAATTTTAATACACTTATGATTAATTTGTTGAAATTATTAGTACTATAACAATATACAAGTAAAAGAAGAAAAGTATAATATATCAAAATGTATCATTCACAATCATAATGGAAAAGTTATTGTTTTTACCCCCCACCCTAGCTTTGATTCTACAAGATGTATGTGTATATACAACATTTCTTGTCTTTGTATGGTCGTCGCAATTTACTGTTGGCAACTTGGCATCCCTATCAATACCTTGATCATATATAACTAAACTTTAGATCAAATGCATCATCTAACATGCATACATAATTTCCCTCGAATATTAAACATCAAGCGGCAGAGCTAAACAGAATCAAAAAAGTTAAGCAACAAACATCACACATGAGCCTTTTGCAGGATATTTATTACTCTCTCCAACCCATATCAAATGTCATATAGTCCAGTTACATTTGTTCACTACAGATGTATTGTCTCTATTTTTGACAACATTTTCAACCTGTTTACACTTCATGTGCATTTCTCTCTCAACATTTTACACAACACATTAAACTTTGTGTTTGAAATCAATTGAGGGAGTAGGATGCAAAGACGAAGAATCAACAAGAGACATAATCAATTGGAGAAACATTTGGTATAATAGTTCCACGTATTCCCAGTTTCCCACAAAGTTCACATTCTACTTGCGACAGTTTATTTAGCAAGTGAAACTCTTTTTTCTTCTCTAAAAGAGAGAAGAGTTTATGAACACCTCCATGTGCGCTTTCTTGAGTTCAACAGATTGGCATCTCAGATTTTTTTGAGCGACTTACTAATTCCTAATCCTCTATCGCTCAGGAGTTTCGTCCTTAGTTTTGAAGGTTTTCTCTTTAGATAAATTGAGTGAGTGGTTGGAGTTACTGGCCAAATGTCTAGTTTCTGGAATTTGCATCCTGAATTGGATATGACTTAAGCTTGGAAAGACATTGACTAATTAGGATGAATCAACTTCCCTCTCCCCATATCAATCTGTCTTGACATCCAACATCCATGGCCGAATTCTAATCAAAGTATATCTTCATGAAGCTTAAAGTAAGATAAATAAATTGATATGGATTATTTTCTCCATTGAATTTCTCTGAGGGAATTGAGTTGGGAATTTGATTTGGGTGAAAGGGCATAGGAGGAGTCAAAGTGGCGCTGCGGTTGTGAGAGAGAGATAGCCTTTTTTAGTAAACGACATAAGGTACGTCTCACGCGCTGGCATAGCGAAAGTGGACGATATTATTATTTCGGAGATATTTGTACTATGTGATGATAAAATTGAGTGAATTTCGGAGATAGTTGTACTATATAATGATAAAATTGAGTGAAAATCGGGACTTTGCCACACGCCTTTATTATATTATTAAAACAAATACTATAATTTAGGTAACACGCTATGCGTGTTTCACTTTATTGAGACGTATTATTTATTTTGTAAATGATGAACCAAAATACATAAATAAATAAAATGTGCAATTACATATGAAATGCACAACATATGAAATTGAAATTTTGAATTTGATAAGCCTCCCAACTCTTTTAAATTAATTTACCTTAATCGAGTTCCACACCGTTAATTACTTCGTTGTGACCCACATTAGATTTACTTTCTCTGTTCCTGCCTTCTTATCTTTCAATATATGTAAATCACTCACTTAACCAAGACAACGAAACTCTTTTTCATTTTCAAATACTTCTATCTCCTTCCGATTTCTCATTTCTTCTTGGAGTTTGCCTGAATGTCACAAGAAACATTTACTTGTCCATTCTTCATATTGCTTATGCAATAAACCTGTTGCTAGACTCAATTTGCTTGTTAACAACAGAAACTTGGGAAAATGCTGACTTATTTGCCTCCACAATTTGTTCTTTTCTGTTCTGTAAAGATCTACTACTATATTCGCCTTCAAGTCCCTAATGTTACAGAACATAACAGGGTTGTATGAACTATC